>JASAMX010034424.1:0-14373 GCA_030248175.1 Microlaimidae sp. YZB2_3
CAATATGTATAATGATTGTTGTCGTATTTAACGTTTAGAGCAAATAAACGTGTTATTAACTTATAAATTGAAAAGCAATCTGACTTGTTAGATAAAAATATTTTCTGGTGTGTCGCGTGTGGCTTACTTCCGTAATATAATAATAGCATAAAATTGACTAAAAAATTCCTATCGTAACGCACTGCTAAATTCGTGCTTAGAATCGGTCAAATTCATAAACTCAGTGATGCATGTTTATGTAAAAAATAAACGGTTCAGATAAGTTGGGTCATGAACAAAAACATTTGGAGCCACCGGAATTTGATAGAACCTTGTGCATTATTTTTAGCCCCAACTTATCGACAATATTTTGCATAGATCATAGCATAGTTGGCATGACACTAGCGGGAGGGATATACCACCACCCTGCTCAAATCCCTCAGAACTACGAACACTTCATTTTAAAATATGCAGGTCCTAATGCTAAAAATAGAATTTCTTCTTAAAGATAGCCCCTAATAAATTTTGGTGGCGGCACAGGACTTACTTTCTCCCGGTTTCACTCTTCCAAAATTAAAAAGTAGACCTTCGCCTTAAGGATATAAGTGCATATTTTTAGCTAACTTTTGGGTAACTGTTATCAAATTTAGTTTTAAAGATAGAAAATAAAACCCATATAATCCTCATAGTTTCAATTTTGATTTTCCCAGTATTTCCCTCTTAAAAAAACAAAAGACTGCTTGCTTGCACATTATGGTCTACATCAATAAACTCGTCGATATCATAGATGAACACGGTCAAAAAGCCTGAGGGGGAATGTTTACCCCGGGTAGATAGATGACATTTCAAAATCTAGGAAGAGGGTCCTAAGGGGGGGTCGAACCCCCTTGGCTTTTTGGGGGGTCGACCCGGGGTGGAAGATTCGGAAACCTAGAAGGGGTTCTCAGGTGGGGTCCAATGTCCGAAGCAGAATACTTTTAAACCATTAAAGGTTTAGTAATTGTTTTTTATAAGATAATACTACATTTTATTGAATAAAAAGCGATATTGAGACATAAAAAGGGTGTAAAAACATGAATTTGTGTTAAAAATTCACGTTTTTGGAAGCAAATTTAGTATAAAAAAGAGTACTTAAAACTTTCTCGAGAAAAGGGAGGGGGGGGTCAGATTTCAAAATCTAGAGGGGGGGTCAGGGGTAAAAAATTCGAAATTTGGGGGGAGGGGAGGGGCCCCTGGATTTTTTTCTAGGGGGGGGGGGCGAAAATTTCGATGCTAGGGGGGGGTGGACCCCACCCTAACCCCCCTTGCTCATCTATAGTCGATATCCACAGTTTTTAAAACCAGGCTCGAATTCCGACATCTGAAAGAAGTTAATTCTTGAACAAAAAAAGTCTTTTGTATATTTTTGGAATGAAAATTTATTAGTTTCTACCCATCACCGTGAGTGACTGTGTGTCAACAAATAAAACATCAAAATCAAACTATTAATGAAATTTTATTTATTTCAGGAACAACATGTGATTTCACAGAGAAGGAACTGGAAGAGGTATTGTACTACGTTTATCCATGATTTTTTTAGGGGGAGGCCCAAAATTTCGAGGCTAGGGGTAGTGGACCCCACCCTAACCCCCCTCTTGTTCATCTATGGGGTCAAGATGCGTCCGGTTTCTAAGCAAACTTGTTTTAGATTATTGACTCAAGTTTTTATAGCACTAATGTAGATTTTTATACATTAAAATAGGCTTTTTATGTATAAAAAAGCACAAAAATACTATTTCACTACAAAAATGTGTTTGTGACAGTAAGTTTTGACCTAAATTTGTACCCAAATTTTGGCTCGGCAAGGGGGGGAGGAGAGGGAAGGGATGAATTAACCCGTTTTCGTAATTGCCTTTTCTTCGTGAAAGGTTGGTGTGACCTATGTCATACTTCCGTCATACCTAATTTTTGCGCGAGTAATGCCCAGTGAGCGAGCAAATTGAAATGGTTCAAGCGGTACGGTGGCAATATGCAGATTTTTGTCACGGATACAGTGTATTACGTAGGATATTTCATGTTGCAAAAATTTGCATATTGCTAGCGTACAGCTTTAACCATTTCAGTTTGCTCGCTTAATAGGCACTATTCGCGCACAAAAAATCATGTATAACGGAAGTAAAACCTAGGTCATGCGAAGAGCTTACCGCGGTAAGGTTTACGTACGACATTTGTCATACGAAAATACCACCACCGTGAGACGAAGGGTTTACCTTTGGGTTTCTTGTACGAATGTTTCACGGTTGTAGTAGCGGGGGAAAAGGCCTTCACGGGAACGGTTAAGAATCCCAGAGGGGGGGGTAGGATGTCAAAAAAAGTGGACCCCTAGGCCATACATGGGCAAGTTGGTCCGGAGTGGGGGGGGGGTTAAACCCCAAATTAGGGGGGGGGGGTTAAAATCCGAGAAACGCAAAATACCCATATCGTTTTTTTTCTGGAGTGCATTTTACCCATATCGTTTTTCGATTTTGAAGGAAAAATAGGTTAAAAACACTAATTTTAGGTCAAAAAGCCCTTTTTATTGCATTTTTGAGCTTTTTATTGCTTAAAACATTCATTTTGACCTCAAAACTTAAGTTTGGAGGCAGTTAGAAGTCATTTTAAAGACATTTTTTTTCTTCATTTTTTCAAAATTGGGGGGGGGGGGTTAACTTTTTAACCCCCCCCCACTACGGAGGGGGGGGGGGGGTAAACCCCACTACACAAAAATTGGGGGGGGGGGGTTAACCCCCCCCCCCAACCCCCCCCCCCCCCGTGCCCATGTATGCCCTAGGCCCTATATTTTTTTCCTATGAAAGGGGTCCGAAATTTCGAGGCTAGGGGGAGGTGGACCCTAGCCACCCCTCCCCCTATGCTCATGTATGTTTGCAGGGAATAAAGGAGATATGCAAAAATTGGACTCTTGAGGACGTGTATATTATCCTCTTCCCCTTTGCCTTTTTTACTATTTGTGTGCTGCCTTTTCTTTTTTGATTACCATTAAAAATTTATTATATTAATAATATTAAAATAATATTTTTGTAGATGAGGAAAGAAACTCCATGGATTGCGTAAATTTTTCCAAATGAAGAGTATCAACTATGCAATTCTAATTCTGGGCATTTTGTAGTTGGAAAAATTAAGAAAAACAATGAGCTTTATTTGCATAATTTAGAAGCTTTAAACTCAATTGGATTTTATTTGGATAAATATTAATTTATTATTTTTTCTTTATATTCTGCTTGTTATTGTCGTTATTTATGATATGTAAATCACAAAGGCGAGTAACAATCATGTAATAGGAACGCAACAGTGCCAAAAAAGAAAAATCCACTAGTAGCAAAAATACATTTTTGTCTTTGTCTAATAAAACTAATTAATAGCAACAATCGGGTTGGAATTTTCACATTGCTATGATTCGTTCCGAATCAAAAGCTCCAAGGGTCATGTGGGCATGTTGTAAGTTTTTTATTTCAAGCAAATAAAAAACCCGGAAGTTTGTTGCTATAATACCGGTACCAATCAAAACTAAGTCATTTACTGCCAATTATTTATGTTTATTTTCAGTAAGGCGTTATTTTGTATGCACTCTAATATTTATCGTTGTAGGATCTTTGCTGTCTTTGGCTTAGAAATAAACATAAAAAATAGCGCCCAATAAGAATATAATCGTCTATAGTTTTTACATTGTAAGTAATAAAAGAACACAACGGTAATTCACTTGTACCATGGATTATTATCACTATAATTTACACATTATAATGACGTTGAGTGTATGAAAAAAAAAACAAAACAAGGATGGATATAAGACTGTTTTTCTTAAAGCGCGGTGCGGAGTCAAACTTTTTGTCTTCTATTTTATTAATTTTTTGTAAAAATCTTACCCCTGCCCTCAAAAGCCCACAAAAATTTTTTCAACAAAATATCGCCAGTGGTTCCAGATTTATGACCCCCAAAATGGTGTTTTTTCGACAATTCTCTACGTGAAAGATTGCTCAATAGGTATAACGATTTACGTTGCAAATTGCACTCAAAAAGCGGCTACTTTCTACTTTAATTTGATACCTTGATCATTAAGATTGGTGCAGTAATTGTTGGGATATGGCGTTTCCCGTACAAAAAATCGCGATTTTTTCACGAAAAACACGAAGTGAAGGAAAAAAGGTTGGGCAAACTTCATAAAATTGCTGCCGTCTGGTGTTTTTAACAAAAAATCGCGGATTGTTTCTACGGGAAACGCAATATCTTGTCAAATACTGCAGCAACCTTAACGATCAAAGTATCAAATTAAAGTAGAAAGTAGCCGCTTTTTGAGTGCATAATTTGTAACGTAAATCGTTATACCCACTGAGCAATCTTTCACTACAGAATTGTCGAAAAACGCTATTTTGGAGAGAGGTCATAACTCTTGAACCACTGGATATATTTTGCTGAAAACATTTTTGTGGGCTGTCACAAAATCCAGGGGAAAGGTTTTCACAAAAAAATTATCAAAATCAAAGACAAAAAGTTTGACTCCGCACCGCACCTTTAAGAGTGAAGATCTGTTTTTAATTGTTTTACAAAAATTTTTATGTTCAGGTGTAAATATTTCTTAGGAGTTTATGGTACGGTGCCATTGAATTATTCTCGTCGTATTCCTTGTTAGAAATAAGTTTTTTTATTGGTCAATAAAATTATTTTTCCGGTTCCTGCATGTCACAGAAGGATATTCAATTCACTAGCAGAACAGTAAATCAAAAGAATTTGCTAAAATAAAAAAAGATATAATTATAATACAACAAAATTGTCCCACACCGACTTACTTTCTCATCAAAACTGCTAAAAAATGTCGCACATGCAACTTTTTTTCACACATACACAAGTCTAACGCACGTGCACATACGGTTTTTTTCCTTGTGTAAATATAATCGAAGTGCGAAAAACTAACAAAACCCTTTGATTTCAAAAAAGTTACATTTTTACTGCAAGTCGGGAAAAATACAAACTGGTGGATTTTTGCTTAAAAAAACACTAAGTTACGCATGTGTGATTTTTAGAAAATTTTCAGTTTAAGTTCTGGAAAAATTTTCATTTGTAAAAAAAATTTGGTCAAGTAATCTTTGATATCACTTTTGAGTTATTCATGAAATTAGTAAAAAAAAATAAGGTCTCCGGAGCTCCTAAAACCGGAGATCCGCTCTGGAGAACATCACCAGCACAAACCTGTAGTATCTTAACCGTTCATGGCGATTTTATTCAAAATCAAGCATTTTTTAATTTATTCAAGTTGTAATATGTTTAATTTCATGTTTCGTTCTGAAAACTTCTTGCTTAAAAAAATCTTTATTCAGTTTAAGAAATTTATTTCGTTTTTTACTGTACATTTATTGGTTTTGAAATTAAATCTTGTCTAATATAATCCTAAATGTAGTAATTAAAAATTGTTAAATTTAATAAAACCACCTAGAAAATTTAAGTCAAGACTAAGTACTACGTTACTAAAAAACGATTAAACGATGAAAGTATAAAACGTTTTAAAACCGGCTCTCTTCAACAACTTTTAACGGAAGTTTAGTGGTGAATTATGGTGGGGGACGCGGTCCTCGGTTGCGCAAAAATCGCAAAATCAATATTTTTACCTTATATCAAATTAATGATGTTTCAGAATTATTTTGGCTGAAACAATAATATGTATTTGAGTTGTATGTAAGAAATATACTAAAATTCCTGTTAAAAAATTATAGCGTTTAACAGTTTTTAAGGTTTTTTTTCAAGTGATATTTTAAAATTTCGCGCAACTTGCAGTTGCTTCTCTCAATAACTCCCCCCCCCCACCAATAAAAAAACTTATTTCTAACAAGGAATACGACGAGAATAATTCAATGGCACCGTACCATAAACTCCTAAGAAATATTTACACCTGAACATAAAAATTTTTGTAAAACAATTAAAAACAGATCTTCACTCTTAAAGGTGCGGTGCGGAGTCAAACTTTTTGTCTTTGATTTTGATAATTTTTTTGTGAAAACCTTTCCCCTGGATTTTGTGACACCCCACAAAAATGTTTTCAGCAAAATATATCCAGTGGTTCAAGAGTAATGACCTCTCTCCAAAATAGCGTTTTTCGTACAATTCTGTAGTGAAAGATTGCTCAGCTGGGTATAACGATTTACGTTACAAATTATGCACTCAAAAAGCGGCTACTTTTATCTTTAATTTCTCACTACTTCTAATCGTTAAGGTTGCTGCAGTATTTGACAAGATATTGCGTTTCCCGTAGAAACATTCCGCGATTTTTTGTTAAAAACACCAGACGGCAGCAATTTTATGAAGTTTGCCCAACCTTTTTTCCTTCACTTCGTGTTTTTCGTGAAAAAATCGCGATTTTTTGTACGGGAAACGCCATATCCCAACAATTACTGCACCAATCTTAATGATCAAGGTATCAAATTAAAAGTAGAAAGTAGCCGCTTTTTGAGTGCAATTTGCAACGTAAATCGTTATACCTATTGAGCAATCTTTCACGTAGAGAATTGTCGAAAAAACACCATTTTGGGGGTCATAAATCTGGAACCACTGGCGATATTTTGTTGAAAAAATTTTTGTGGGCTTTTGAGGGCAGGGGTAAAGATTTTTACAAAAAATTAATAAAATAGAAGACAAAAAGTTTGCCTCCGCACGGGGCTTTATTAAAAACAGTCTTATATCCATCCTTGTTTTGTTTTTTTTTTCATACACTCAACGTCATTATAATGTGTAAATTATAGTGATAATAATCCATGGTACAAGTGAATTACAGTTTGGTTCTTTTATTACTTAAAATGTAAAAACTATAGACGATTATATTCTTATTGGGCGCTATTTTTTATGTTTACTTCTAAGCCAAAGACAGCAAAGATCCTACAACGATAAATATTAGAGTGCATACAAAATAACGCCTTACTGAAAATAAACATAAATAATTGGCAGTAAATGACTTAGTTTTGATTGGTACCGGTATTATAGCAACAAGCTTCCGGGTTTTTTATTTGCTTGAAATAAAAAACTTACAACATGCCCACATGACCCTTGGAGCTTTTGATTCGGAACGAATCATAGCAATGTGAAAATTCCAACCCGATTGTTGCTATTAATTAGTTTTATTAGACAAAGACAAAAATGTATTTTTGCTACTAGTGGATTTTTCTTTTTGGCACTGTTGCGTTCCTATTACATGATTGTTACTCGCCTTTGTGATTTACATATCATAAATAACGACAATAACAAGCAGAATATAAAGAAAAAATAATAAATTAATATTTATCCAAATAAAATCCAATTGAGTTTTAAAGCTTCTAAATTATGCAAATAAAGTTCATTGTTTTTCTTAATTTTTCCAACTACAAAATGCCCAGATTAGAATTGCATAGTTGATACTCTTCATTTGGAAAAATTTACGCAATCCCATGGAGTTTCTTTCCTCATCTACAAAAATATTATTTTAATATTATTAATATAATAAATTTTTAATGGTAATCAAAAAAAGAAAAGGCAGCACACAAATAGTAAAAAAGGCAAAGGGGGAAGAGGATAATATACACGTCCTCAAGAGTCCAATTTTTGCATATCTCCTTTATTCCCTGCAAACATACATGAGCATAGGGGGAGGGGAGTAGGCTGGGTCCATCCCCCTAGCCTCGAAATTTCGGACCCCTTTCATAGGAAAAAAATATAGGGCCTAGGGCATACATGGGCACGGGAGGGTTGGGGGGGGGGGGGTTTACCCCCCCCCAATTCTGAGAAGTGGGGTTTAACCCCCCCCCCCCACCGAGAAGTGGGGGGGGGGGGGGTAAAAGGTAACCCCCCCCCCCAATTTTGAAAAAATGAAGAAAAAAAATGTCTTTAAAATGACTTCTAACTGCCTCCAAACTTAAGTTTTGAGGTCAAAATGAATGTTTTAAGCAATAAAAAGCTCAAAAATGCAATAAAAAGGGCTTTTTGACCTAAAATTAGTGTTTTTAACCTATTTTTCCTTCAAAATCGAAAAACGATATGGGTAAAATGCACTCCAAAAAAAAAACGATATGGGTATTTTGCGTTTCTCGGATTTTAACCCCCCCCCTAATTTGGGGTTTAACCCCCCCCACTCCGGACCAACTTGCCCATGTATGGCCTAGGGGTCCACTTTTTTTTGACATCCTACCCCCCCCTCTGGGATTCTTAACCGTTCCCGTGAAGGCCTTTTCCCCCGCTACTACAACCGTGAAACATTCGTACAAGAAACCCAAAGGTAAACCCTTCGTCTCACGGTGGTGGTATTTTCGTATGACAAATGTCGTACGTAAACCTTACCGCGGTAAGCTCTTCGCATGACCTAGGTTTTACTTCCGTTATACATGATTTTTTGTGCGCGAATAGTGCCTATTAAGCGAGCAAACTGAAATGGTTAAAGCTGTACGCTAGCAATATGCAAATTTTTGCAACATGAAATATCCTACGTAATACACTGTATCCGTGACAAAAATCTGCATATTGCCACCGTACCGCTTGAACCATTTCAATTTGCTCGCTCACTGGGCATTACTCGCGCAAAAATTAGGTATGACGGAAGTATGACATAGGTCACACCAACCTTTCACGAAGAAAAGGCAATTACGAAAACGGGTTAATTCATCCCTTCCCTCTCCTCCCCCCCTTGCCGAGCCAAAATTTGGGTACAAATTTAGGTCAAAACTTACTGTCACAAACACATTTTTGTAGTGAAATAGTATTTTTGTGCTTTTTTATACATAAAAAGCCTATTTTAATGTATAAAAATCTACATTAGTGCTATAAAAACTTGAGTCAATAATCTAAAACAAGTTTGCTTAGAAACCGGACGCATCTTGACCCCATAGATGAACAAGAGGGGGGTTAGGGTGGGGTCCACTACCCCTAGCCTCGAAATTTTGGGCCTCCCCCTAAAAAAATCATGGATAAACGTAGTACAATACCTCTTCCAGTTCCTTCTCTGTGAAATCACATGTTGTTCCTGAAATAAATAAAATTTCATTAATAGTTTGATTTTGATGTTTTATTTGTTGACACACAGTCACTCACGCGTGATGTAAATAATAAATTTTCATTCCAAAATATACAAAAGACTTTTTTTGTTCAAGAATTAACTTCTTTCAGATGTCGGAATTCGACCTGGTTTTAAAAACTGTGGATATCGACTATAGATGAGCAAGGGGGGTTAGGGTGGGGTCCACCCCCCCTAGCCTCGAAATTTCGCCCCCCCCCCCTAGAAAAAAATCCAGGGGGCCCTCCCCTCCCCCCAAATTTTCGAATTTTTTACCCCTGACCCCCCTCTAGATTTTGAAATCTGACCCCCCTCTCGAGAAAGTTTTAAGTACTTTTTTTATACTAAATTTTCATCCAAAAACGTAAATTTTTACACAAATTCATGTTTTTACACCCTTTTTATACCTGAATATCACTTTTTATTCAATAAAAAGTAGTATTATCTTATAAAAAAACTATTATTAAACCTTTAATGGTTTAAAAGTATTTTGCTTCGGAAATTGGACCCCACCTGACCCCCCTCTAGGTTTCAAAATCTTCCACCCTGGGTCGACCCTCCCTAGAAAGCTAGGGGGGTTTGACCCCCCCCTAGGACCCCCCTCCTAGATTTTGAAATGTCATATACCCGGGGTAAACATTCCCCCTCTGGCTTTTTGACCGTGTTCATCTATGATATCGACGAGTTATTGATGTAGACCATAATGTGCAAGCAAGCAGTCTTTTGTTTTTTTAAGAGGGAAATACTGGGAAAATTGAAATTGAAAATGCGACTACCATACCTACCTTCATCTTTCGATCCTCGAAATTAATTCAGTACAGTTACCCAAAAAGACCAGTTAAAAATATGCACTTATATCCTTAAGGCGAAGGTCTACTTTTTAATTTTGGAGAGTGAAACCGGGAGAAAGTAAGTCCTGTGCCGCCACCAAAATTTATTAGGGGCTATCTCTAAGAAGAAATTCCATTTTTAGCATTAGGACCTGCATATTTTAAAAAGAAGTGTTCGTAGTTCTGAGGGATTTGAGCAGGGTGGTGGTATATCCCTCCCGCTAGTGTCATGCCAACTATGCTATGATCTATGCAAAATATTGTCATAATCGGGGCTAAATATTGTCATAAGGTTCGATTGAATTTTGGTGGCTCCAAATGTTTTTGTTCATGACCCAACTTATCTGAACCGTTTATTTTTTACATAAACATGCATCACTGAGTTTATGAATTTGACTGATTCTAATACTAGTCGAGCAGTGCGTTACTATAGGAATTTTTCACTCAATTTATGCTATTATTATATTACGGAAGTAAGCCACACGCGACACACCAGAAAATATTTTTATCTAACAAGTCAGATTGCTTTTTAATTTATAGTTAATAACACGTTTATTTGCTCTAAACGTTAAATACGACAACAATCATTATACATATTGTCATACATGGACAAGTTAGTCCGGAGTGGGGGGGGGGGTTGGTGGGGGGTTAAACTCTTAATTGGGGGGGGGGGTTAATCCGAGAAACCCAAAATACCCATATCGTTTTTTCTGGAGTGCATTTTACCCATATCGTTTTTTGATTTTAAATAAAAATTGGTAAAAACGCTAATTTTAGATTAAAAAGCTCTTTTTATTGTTAAAACATCTATTTTGACTTCAAAACTTAAGTTTGAAGGCAATTAGAAGTCATTTTAAAGACATTTTTTTCTTCATTTTTCCAAAATTGGGGGGTTAACCCTTTCTCCCCCCCCCACTTCTAAGTGAGGGGGGGGGGTGGGGAAACCCCATTCTCAGAATTTATGCATGTATGCATATAGTATTAACAAAAATTGTTTTAGTAAAGCAGTGTTTTAAAAAAAGTAACTATACTATATAAGTTATAAAATTCCTAGTTTTGTTTCAGTAAATAAAAAACCCTACCAAAGAACTCATTGATTTCACTCGACCGTTTGCCTTTAATATGATTCGCAATCCATTGAGCAGTGGCATTTAAAAGACGTTTAATGTCCAAAAAATTTGCAGCCTGCAACGTGAAATATTACTGGAACTTATAGAAAAGCAGTAACGAAATACAAAGGGGCAGCCGCAACATCCGGGATTTTGGAAAGTGATCAAAAATGTCAAAAGTGAGGAGATTGTCCACAATTCTTTAATTTTAGTGGCATTGGGTGGGGAGAGAATACCACTATACTCGCAATGACACAGAATTGATAAATAAAAAAAAATAAAAACTTTAAAAAATTAAAAAAGGAAAATTAAACTTGCTATTCTGCGACTTTTAGTTAAAAAACTAAAGTCAGAACTCATGGAGCACTTAGTTACTAAAAATAACGTTCAAAGTTTTTCTTCAGCCACAAATATAACTAAGAATTTTTTATTTAACATAATTAAGGCATTTTTAAGAAAATATATTATGTTAAGTTAGAATTTGGTAAGTTGAACCAGAATGAGTGGTATTAAAATTTAATAACAACCAGGACAACCGTAAAATTTGGTGGGTGGGTGGGGGGTTCCTAGTGAGCATAGGTGGGCAGGGGGGGGGTTATACCCCCCAAAATTTCGGATATTGCTGACACCCCCCCCCCTAAATTTGGGGTACCCGGGGACACCCCCTTCCCCCAAATTCGCCTCCCGGAGAAAAATTTTTAAGTGTTATAAAACGACTAAAAAAAATTTTCCGCGCTTCGCGCGGAGAGTTAATTGTTAATTGGCAATTTATCTTAGTTTTTCGATTACAAATCGATTATCCCGTTCAGTGGTTAAGGTATACAGTTTAATAAAACTACTATAAACACTATTATCCTTTAATTAACGTTTTAAACACATGTTTTAAATGTGTAGGTATAAGAAACCTTAAATTTTGTAATAATTATCATCTAGAATTAAAATTTCAAGTGTATTTTAGCGCCTTAAATTAAAAATTTTCTCTCCCCGGGGGGCTTCTGCCCCCCGGACCCCCCTGACAAGGGGCTCCGCCCCTTGACCCCCGCTGGGGGGCTCTCGCCCCCCAGACCCCCCTAATATCTGGGGGGCTACCGCCCCCCCAGACAAGGTTACTTCAAGGTTAGTAGGGTCCCCAGACCGCCCCCCCAAATGAAATCCTGGGCACGCCACTGCAAAAAGAGAGGTCTTTCTAACCCCAAATTTTTCCCTTTGCCGACCTAAAAGAGGTGTCTAGATCCCCTCCTGCTACGCCCATGTATGTATATAATCTTTAATTAAATATAAGATTATGGATTAAAAAGTTTGTGATACTTGACTTTATAATCAAGACAATAATATTATTAAGTAATTATTAAAAAAAACTATGATTTCTAATCTAATTATAAGAATATATAAACACATTATTAATAATAGAATTAAAGAATACAATTTGTAAGTTGCATTAAGGTCTTATTTCAATTTTACACAGTTTTAAAGCATTTATAAGCTTGTTTTACGTTTTTTTACGCGTTTTAAGCCCATTTTAAGGCAGCGCGGAAATATTGGGTACACACCCCTCAAAATTTGGGTCTTGCCGGACACCCCCCTCTCTAAAATTTGACCCCCCCCCCCTCAAAAATCCGAGAGGCTGCCCACCTATGTTAGTGAGGAGAAGAAACGTTTAAAATTGGGTATTTATGAGTACGCCCGAAATCCGGAAGGCTTTGCACGTATGCAATATAAATGATTTCTAATATAAATGATTTCCTGACAATTAGTGATGTGCCCTCGAGCGGATCTCCGCTTTTAGGAGCTTGAGAGCCACCCCCGGAGCTCCGCCCTATTTTTGTACTAATTTCATAAATAATTAAAGAGTGATGCGATATATTGTTTTGTCAAATTATTTTGCAAATTAGTTTTTTTCAAAACTTATTTAATACGCTACAAACATTAGTGAGAAAGGATGAGGCAGGATGTGGTCCACCCCCTCCCCTCCTAGCCTTGAAATTTTGGAACCCCACCTCAGACAAAAATCTAGCCCCCCTCCCCCCGAATTTTTTACCCCTGACCCCCTTCTAGAATTTGAAATCTGACCCCCCTCCCACTCGGAAAAATTCTAGGTACTTTTTTATACAAAATTTTCTTCCAAAAACGTGAATTTTTAACACATATTCATGTGTTTACACTCTTTTTACACCAGAATAGCGCTTTTTATTCCATAAAATGTAATATTATCCTATAAAAAGAACAATTATTAAAGTTATTATGGTTTAAAACTGTTTTGCTTTGGACACCGGAGACCGGACCCCACCTGACCTCCCTCTAGATTTCAAAATTTGGCACCCCGGGTCGACCTCCCCTAAAAAGCTAGGGAGGTCCGGACCCCCCCTGGCACCCCTCTCCTAGAATTCAAAATTCGATTTACCCCGGGTAACCACCCCCCCCCCCTCTAGCTGCCGGGACCGTTTTCATCTATGGCTACAAATAGTCTTAAAAATGCAGATAGAGTAATTTAAATGTATTTCAAGCTTAAATAAACTTAAAATCGCTCATTTAATGGGCGAAGCTCCGGAGCTCCCTCCGGAGAGTGATATTGTAGGGTAGGAACATCACTAATGACAATACACTTGTAAAAAACGGACAAACTTACGCAAACAAAGCAATTTCTTTAACTTAGCAATAATTTTATGTTGGTGTGTTATTCACCTTACCAAGCACAATTCGAAAACCATTTCTTTTTCAAAATTGTCCAAAAAGGCTTTGTCCCATGAGGGCAAATCTCGCTTGCTTTTTCGATAGAGATCTGTAGAATCAAATTGATTGTCGTCGAATATTGTTTCCTCGTCTGAAACGGATGGTTCTGGCTCCAGTTTGTAGTGATCACAATATTCTATCACCTTAACAAATATTTTCAAATAGCTTTTGAACTAGTTTATTTTTGTATGATGTATTTATAATGTATTTATTTACTTATTCCCTAATCGGCTTACATTATTGCTAATTTAATGCTGATGCTTCTTAAAATAAATATCAAGATTTTTAAAAAAATAAACAAAGAATCGCTTTGCAAACAAAAAAGGCAACCAAACCTATTTGTGATGATTAAATCATTTCTGAGTTTAAAGAATTAACTTCTAACCATAACAGGTGTATAAAAAAAGGGGCGGGGTTGTGCCAAAAGTGGGCAGGAAGAGGTGTGTCATACTTATCCAAAAAAATTGAAACTGTCGAGCGACACTCCCCTTGTATTTGGAAGGGGGCGTGGGATTCCTTTCTGAATACGAACTATCAATTCACAGAAAATAATAGAGTAGAATTAAATCAATCTAAAGGTTTTCAACAAAGCCTCTAATGACAATTTTGGTTAACTTTTTCTATGAAAGGCTTTTTCGTCCCCAGACCAGTTAGGCACCGACCCCATAGGTGAGAAAGGGGAGGGGGC
>JASAMX010034427.1:0-51659 GCA_030248175.1 Microlaimidae sp. YZB2_3
TTTTTGACTAACAATACGTAACTGAACGAAGTACAACGAACAATTGCCTACAGATGAGTCTGAGAAATAAAATTCTAAAAAGTTTCAAATTTAATATAATCCAAAAAAAAAAAAATTTTTACAGAAATAGTAAATACTAAAAATACATTATGCAATTACTCTCTCTATTACCGTTTTACTGTACTTTTTGTTTATGTACTTTCATACTCACTGCAAGACGCAAGTTATGTTTATTGGGCATTAAAATCTAACCTATATATATATATATATATATATATATATATATATATATATATATATATATATATATATATATATATATATATATATATATATATATATATATATATATATGAAACTACAAATACCTGGTAAAAATAAATGATAACGTGTTTTGTTTTTTTTTTAACTGTAGTTTTACGCTATAAAACATATAAAATTTTAAAATTCAACAAATTATATGTTTTTTATTATTTTTCTTATGTAATCTTGCTAATATAAAAACTAATTGATTCAGCCCATATTATGACGCTTAGGCAATATAACGAAACTAATAACTGAATTATCAATAGGTTGCTGGGAGGGCGAGACTTTGATTAAATTTTAATTTTTCAAATACTTTCTAAAAAATATTTTAGAATAATTATAAATTAATGGGCAACATTTCAAAAATAGATCAAAAAATATATATTGTTTGGAAAGTACCCACTAGAATAAATTTATAAATAGATTGATTCGACACTTAGGCTTAGTGGGAATTTCAAAAAAATATATATAAATTGCGGTTGTTCGAAAATATATACTGTTACACTTTACACTAGTACATTACTATATTAAATTATTCGAAACGAAAGTTCACACATAACGCTCATTGTACATTAAATTATCTGAATTTAGAGCGAGCGTCTCAAATATTTACTCATAATTTTCATTGTGTACACCTCAAAAGAGTAAATTATTAAGTGACATTAGCAAAAAATATATATTTTTATAAATATATCTATCTATGTAAAATATAAAATAAATTTATTTATTCATTATTTTTATCAAATTAAATGCCCAGTAAAACA
Organism: Microlaimidae sp. YZB2_3; assembly: GCA_030248175.1. Lineage (NCBI taxonomy): Eukaryota > Metazoa > Nematoda > Chromadorea > Desmodorida > Microlaimidae > Microlaimidae sp. YZB2_3. Next base: position 1,071 of record JASAMX010034427.1, read on the forward strand.
TTTTAATATACAAAAATGCTATAATCAAAAATCTATAAAATATCAAAACAAACACAAATATGCAAATATACCAGTAGAAAAGATTAAATATGCTCAATAAATGAATGATCATTTCAGAAAGTGTTTGAGGTATTTACTAATTAACACACACATCAAAAATCGTTGCTTTGTTACTCCAAATATTCGTTCAATAATGAAAGTTATTTTGATGTCATTTGTAGGTTATTTATAGTTTGTGCATAACCGTTAATAATTAATATTTTATGTACCGTTGTAGGTTCTTTAATTTAAATACTTATTTATAGTTCGTTTGTTCATTAATTTTCGTCTAATTTTTAGCATCTATTTATAAATAATAATTGGGCACCAGGCGTGTGGGGATATAAATAAATTTCTACAGTAAGACTATCAAAACTAGATGGGAATGACTCGAAAAAATTTGGGCGTGATAAATATATAAAGTCTTTGGCAACGGTAACTGTAACATGCCAAAAGTATAAAATATTAAAAATTTGTCACAAATATTTGCGCTACGGGAATTTATAATTGGGCGAAAAACTAAACGAAAAAATATATATTAGTTAGGTATTATTCTGAAACTATAGTGGGAAATTATTAAATATATATGATTATTAGGTATTAGGTATTAGCTAGCTATAGTGTACAAAAAATATACTGCATCTGGCTGCCTAGCCCATCTGGGAATTTATTAACCAAACTATATTTGTAGTCAACTCAATAAATTAAATATGTTACAAAAATATAATGGATTTTTTTAACGAAAAATCGAGTAAGTCTAACTATAAATTAAATAAGGTTTATTATGAATAAATTATAATAAAACCGATTTTTCTATTAACACCAACTTATTATTGAGCCGAATTTTTTCGGTTTTGTTAATGGACAATGAATAGGGACGTTCACTTTAGATTTATATTTCCATAATATAAATATTATATTTATATATAAGTTGAGACAAGTAAAATAATGTCTTCTTATAAATAATTGCGCTCGTATTTTTAATATTTTTTCGAATGTTTTTTTTATTTTAAATATTAAAAAAAGGTAGAAATATTAGTTTTTTTCAAATTACTGCACACAATGGGGGGAATGATTTACCAAGGGTGTTTAGAATCTAAATGATTCGGTCTTAGTTTTTGATCTATGTTTAATGTCGTCAATACGTTCAGTATAATTTTTTTATAATTTTCTAAAGTTCGAGTTCACGGTAGCAAAAAAATTATTATACTGTAGTTCAAAATTTATTATGTAGAATTTTACGAAGTTTGCTGAATATTGTTGCACATCTAACGTTGCACACCAGGACCTACTTTTTTGTGTTTAAATATTTAGGTATATATAGCTAGCTATAGTTATGTATTGATTCTAATAGTGGATTTCAATCTTGGAAATAATTTACATTTACAACCATATTTTTTATTAATTAAAAATCTTTAAAAAGTAGTTAAGAAAAAATCTAAAATATATTTTATTCGTTATTTTGAAAAAAACAGGAATGTGCTTACTTTGAGTTATAAGCAGAATTAACAGATTTTTAACAGAAACGTTTTCCCTACGTTTGCGCCATATTTTTTTAATTACTTAATATTGATGTGGAGGAACTACGATAGTTCGTTCGCGCGTCAAAACTGGTTTTCTTTATTTTAGGCTCAAATCAGTGTGGCAAATATACAAAATTCCTCTGCATGCCTCACCCCGATGACGAAACTAAAAGAAACATAGAGTAAAATATACCGTACAAACCTAAAATTACAATTTAAAAAAATTTTATAAAACAAAAAAAGAGAATTGAAATTCTGGAAATTGATGAGAAGGAGCATACGGTTTTTTTTGAAAAAATCGGCAACTGACTACTTTTACCGGAAAACTGCGCAAAATTGCCGAGCGTACTACAGTTAAACTAAACATCATACAGAACGACCAATCACACCGCGCTACGAGCTTATGCAAATTTTATTAAATTAAGTGCGGGAAGCCTACCTACGCAATAAGCAACATACGGATTACTAGGTACCAAAAACGGATACGTGAACTTCGATAACACTTTGGGAGGCCAATTCGGCCAACCTCTACTAGCTGTCAATTAGGGCAAAAACTTATGCACAATAAGTAGATGGGTGAATATGGATGGAGCACAACTCAATGTAACAATTTGGTGCATGACAAAATAACAACAGAGCGAGATCAAATATGGTATAATTTATATAAGTAGAATATACAATTTAGGTATATTCTACCTATTTATTTAATGGAGATTGTTACATTAGATTGTTACACGAAAAAATATATTGGATTTTGCACCAGTCTAGGTGATAGGTGATGGATTTTGATAGGCAACATTAGCGCATGTATTAAATTATTATTTTGAATTTATTCTGCCAAATAAATGAAAGATATATTTATTAAAAAATAAATTATGTCTTAATGAATTTATTAGTTGAAACACGAAAAATTAGATTTAAATTATGTATTAAATTATTTGTAGTTTTCAATAAAAAATTAAATATTTTTCAATTAATATCTGGCTTACTCTTGAAATTAAGGGCCGCCATAAAGCGGACCAGTTGTGCAGCTATGACTTTTTTGACAGGCTGACAATCTCTTTCCTATCTACAGTATATTTTATATTCATTTACTACATTTTTTCAGGTCTCATATTTTGCAAATTAGCTTATCATTTTCCCTTTGGCGAAAATCTCCAGCGTAATGTCCATATAACCTTTTATGGATTTCATCTCCCTTGCGATGCTCCTTGAAATATGAACCCATAATATCTCATTTATCGCTTGGGAGGAAAACGGTTAAAGAATGAATGGTTCACAGTAAAGATTCCATGTATATTTCTTAAACCATTTATGAAATCATTTACAATCTGTGTTGGGTCTGGTCTTTTTGTTTTCCAACAAGTATGTTCTCCTTGTTATTTTATTTTGCTCAAAAAAAACATCCAACTCCTTTATGGCATTCTTTTTTGGATGACTCAGTACTGACTTTATACCGTATCTTTTAAATATCTTCAGATAAATACTCTGTATGTTTATTCCAAACATGAATATATTCTGGTCTCTACATCTACTTATGTTACCAATTAACGACAAAAATCTTTTTTAACTTAAAGTTTCAAAATTTGGCATTAATTGTCTTCAGAAATAATTTCAAAATGCAAGTTCGAACCAGACCTTATTCACCTTAATTCGTTGGGTGGTTTGGGGAGGAGTTAGGGGAACACACATTTACTCACACACATACACACACAGAATTACACACGTGGAATGCGTTCGCGCCAGATCACATTACGTCTTTTTATGCTACAGACAGAAAAACGCAGAATTCGCCGGGTGTTTAAGGGTATATCATCTTTACAAAATATATAAAAATTAAATCAATTTTAGCTTAAAAATTGCATTTAGATTCCAAAGAAGTATGTTAAACAATAATTGATTCAAAATGACGGATATTAACTTTAGTTAGTTAAACGGCGAATTTGGTCAAAGCGAAAAAATTAATTGATTTGTGAGATAATGTATTTAATATTTTATTTAGTCTTTTAGCATGTTACACTGGCGAAAGTCGTTACAGGGTGCGTTGAAAAAACGAATACCTAAACGAGAAATTCTTGCGGCAAACGTGGGACCCCCTAACCATTCAACGGATTAAGGCGAATAAGGTATCGTTGGAAAGCTTATACCCCAGGTAATGTCGTAAGGGGGTTAAATTTCGAAATCATTTACATGGACATCTTTATACTGCACAACACGTTTTTACGAAAGAAGGGACCTATGGATTTCGGAAATTAAAAATTTTTTTGTCTAGGAATTGGCTTAAACTGATTGGTAAGAGTAATTAGCTAATGTAAAACCAGAATATCATGTTTTTGGAAAAATAAACATAGAAATATTTATGCTGGACAACGATTTTTAACTAAAAGGGGGAGTGACCTTTCTCCTCAACAGCTATAAGGATTGGGCTAAAAGAGATATCATTGCAAAGCTTACATTCCAAGGAATGCCATAAAAGGGTTGAATGTTTGACAAAATAAATAACAAGGACATCTTTGTGTTGGAAAACGCATTTTCACCGAAGGGGGGACTCTTCTGCCCAACCACAACACAGATTGTGCTAAATGAGGCTTCATTGCAAAGCTTACAGTCTGGGGAATGTCATAAATGGGTTAAAATTTTAAAAAAATACATGGAATCTTTATGCTGGACAACATTCTTTAACCAAAGAGGAAAGGATTTTCCTCCCCAAGCACAAAATAAATTGGGATAAATGAGATATTATGGGAAACTTTATAGTTCAAGGAGCATCGCAAGGGAGATGAAATCAATAAAAGGTTATATGGACATCTTTACGCTGGACAACGCATTTTCACCAAAATAGGAAGGACCCTTCTCCCCAATGACAAAACGGATTGGGCTAAATGAGATATCATTGCAAAGCTTACAGTCACGGGAATGTCATAGAAGCGTTGAATTTTGAAAAAATATTAGTAAATGAATATAAAATATATACCTAGGATAGGAAAAATTATTTGTCAGCCGTATGGCTGACACGGGCTACTTTTGTTAAAAAAAGTCATAGCTGCACAATTTTATTTGGTCCGCTTATGGCGGCATTCTAATTTACGAGGTCAGCCAGATATAATTTAACCATGAACAAAAAATCTTTAAATTTTTTATTGAAAACTACAAATAATTTAAATTCATAATTTAAATCTTAAATTTTTTTTGTTGCGTGTTTTATGTTTGTTTCAAGACTCAGGACTAAGATTAAATTCGTAAGACACTGATTTTCTAAACGTTGAGTTTATTTTAATAAATGCGAGTCTTTCATTTATATTTTTTTGGCATTTCTTAAATGGTGAAAATAATAAATTAAATACCTGCGCTAACTCGATTAACTGTTTCCCTGTGGAAATAGGAGCTCTATGGTCTGGCCACCCTGTGAACCAAAAATGCTTACATTGTCTGGTTTCCCCGTCTTTCTGAAATTAAATTGAAGCCTATTTATTTAAAGTAATATTGGTTGAATAATAAAATAGGTAGAAATATTTCCTAAAATATCTGTCTTTATATAAAGTAACTGACTTAAATTCCTCCATCCTTGATTTCGGCCACCTGTTGTTATTTTTGTCATGCGCCAAAATATTAAATCAACTGCGTGGGCGAAAATAGATTGTCATGTCATCTACATATCTAGCCATGCGCTGTTTATTGCATAACTATGCCCTAAGAAAAAATAACAGCTGGTGGCCGAAATTAAGGTTGGCCGAATTTAAGTCAATTACCCTACCTGAAGTAGAAGTTCACGGACGTAGTATCCGTTTTTGGTGACAACACTGCGAACTGCCACACTAATTGATCCGTATGTTGCTTCCCGATTCGGTAGGTAGCTTTCGCACTTGATCTAAATAAAATTTGCATAAGCCTGGTTGGCACGCAGCTGATTGGTCGTTCTGTATGATGTTTAGTTCAGTATTAGTACGCTCAGCAGTTTTTGCGCAGTTTTCCAAGAAAAAAATAAAGTGATTCGTCAGTTGCGAACGCATTTTTAAAAAAAACCGTATGCAAATTATTCCTTACGTGATTTTGTTCGATTGTCCCAAAGTTAATATTTTGTTTTCTGAATTTTTTTAAAGTGTAATTTTAGTTTTGTAAGAAAGGCTATAAAAAAACTTCCGCAAACCTTATGCTTTTCTTTTAGTTTGGTCATCATAACAATGCAAGGACATCTATCTTGCCACACTGTTAACCTAAAATAAAGAAACCGTTAAAATTACACAAACAAACTATCGTAGGTTCAGAGTTGCCACAGTGCAAAAATGTAACTGAAGCTAATTTAAAAAAAATATGGCACGTGTAGGACGTAGGGGAAAAAGGTTGATTTAAGCTTCTGTTAAAAAATCTGCTTTAAAAAATTGTGCTTATAAGCTCGAAGTAAGCACGTTTCCTGTTTTTTCCAAAATAACTGAAAACCCAAGGGCTATTTTTTAAAATTTTTTTCTTAACTACTTTTTTTAAAACCTTTTAATTAATAAAAAAATAGTTGTAAAATGTAGATTAAGTTAAGACATATTTCAAGATTGAAATCACTCAATTAGAGGGTGGAGCTACAATACGGGCCTCCTAAGCTATAGCTGGAGCTATGTACGGAGCATGATATTTAAACGCAAAAAAAGTAGTCGTAATATGCAACGCTCTAAATGTGCAACAATATTCGTTACACCGGAACTACATAAAAAGTCTACATAATAAATTTTGAACTACATATAATAATTTTTTTGCTACCAAAATAAACTGCGAAATAAAAGTTTAGAAAAGTATAAAAAAATTATCTGAACGTGTAACAACATTAAACATAATAAAGAAAACTAACCAAAAATCGTTGATTGTATTTGCTAAAGGCCCTTGAGTCGCAATGAAAGCTTTTTCTTCCCCATCATAACCCTGAAAAAAAACTAATATTTACCGTGTTTTTTTTTAATATTTAAAATAAAAAAAAACATTCGAAAAAATGCTTAAAAAGTCGAGCAAGAACACAAGTTACTTTATAAAGACGTATTTTTTCTTGTCTACAATAATAACTTATACGATAAGGATATAATATTTTATATCGAAGTCTAAATCTAAAGTGAACGTCCCTATTCTCTAAAACGCCGCTTGTTCCAGATTAACGAAACCGAAAAAAAACTCACTCAAATAAGTTGGTGTTAATAGAAAAAATCAGTTTTATTATAATTTATTAATAAACCTTATTTTAAGTTTATTGGTTAAAACTTACTCGAATATAGTTTGCGTTAATAAAAAAAATCAGTTTTATTGTAATTTTTTATTAAGCCTTGTTTTAATTTTATTGGTTAAAAACTTACTCGAATATAGTTTGCGTTAATGTAGGTAGAAGAGGGGTCCCCGTTTTGTGCCGCAAGAATTACCCGCGTGGAATCGTTCGGCCAGATCCGGTAACGATTTTTATTGCTACAGCCCGGAAAGTCCAGCTTCGCCGGGTGATTGAGGGGTATATCCTTAAAAAAATAATCATATATATTAAATCATATATAAAAATCCTTTAAGAAGTCTGTTCAAAATTGATCCTTAAGTTGATGACCGCTATTAAATATAGTTTAGTTATACTCAGCAAAATTTGGTCATAGCGCAAAAATTAATATTTGTGACAAATTTTTTAATATTTTATACTTTTGGCATGTTACACTGGAGAAAATCGTTACCAGAAATTCTTCTTCCAAAGACTTTATATTTTTTATACACGCCCTGAGCTGCTTTCGAGTCATGCGATTTCCTGCTGACGTTAAATATTCTTCTGCTGAGCTAAAAATTCCTAAATATTAATATCCACACGCGCCAACTATGCCAACCACATATGAAAGATATTGTTATAAATAGATGTTATAAAAATTGACGTAAAAATCGAAAATAATGAACAAACAAACTATAAATAAGTTGTTTTTGACATAAACCTACAACAGTACATAAAATATTAATAACCATCGAACAGAGATATAACGGTTACATTATCGACAAACAATAACTACTATAAATGACCTACAAATGACATCGATGACTTCCATTATTGAATCGAATATTTAGGAATAACAAAGCAATTTAGACAAAAGATTTTTAATATTAACAATTAAATACCTTATTCAAACACTTTTTATCAAAATAATCATTTAAAACTCATCAGAATATTTTTATTAAATTTACTTAGTAGGGTCTGTTTTAAGATTTTTACTGGTATTTTATTTGCATGTGACTATTTGTGTTTGTTTTGAATTGTTTTACTGGTATTTAATTTGCACGTTTCTATATTAAAATGTTTTACTGGCATTTAATTTGCATAAAATAAATGAATAAATAAATTTATTTTATACTTACATGCAAATTGCAAATTAAAATATTTTACGGTAAGTTTCTTATAAAAGTAAAACTATATTACCGTTGTAACGCTTAATAAACTTTTTAACTTACCATTCTTTCGGAGGTGTACCACAATGAAAATTATTATCAGGTTGATTGAGGTCGATTGTTAAACTCGCATTAGAACCTCGCCTAAACCATGCAAAGCAGGGATAGATTTAATGGGAAAAAACTACAATGAGCATTCTTAGTGTCTATATAAACTTTCGTTTCGAAACTCGGGATGAGTTTAATATAGTAATGTACTAGTTTTTAAAGTGGTAAGTTTTTTTAAGATGGGTTATATCCTTCGAACAACCAGTCAATTATTACTGTATACCAATCGAAATATTGAAATTTTAAAATTACGGTTATCAGTTGGGCCTAAGTGCAAATATCAAATGAAAAATATATTGGATTTGTATTAAGTGAGTAGTCCCTTTCCGGACGATATTGGAATTTGATTTTTGAGATTATCTCTTGAAAGAGTGTGCAGTCCATTAATTTATAATTATTATTTAATTTAAGTTAAAAAAAATATTTTTAGAAAGTATTTGAAAAATTAAAATTTAATCAAAGTCTCACCTCTCCAGCAAGCCCCTAGCTCGTATTCGAATTGGTTGCGTTGTTGTTCGTATATCATCTAGCGTTGGCTGCTGATGAGTGGGCTGAATATCAATCTAAATTTTATCATAAAAACTAGCAATTACATAAAAAAAATAATAAAAAACATATAATTTGTTGAATTTTAAATTTTTATATGGTTTGAATGCACGTAAACCTTAAACTACAGTTAAAAAAAAACAAAACACGTTATCGGTGTATATTTTAGTGTAAAATTTACCAGGTACAGTTTTATATAGAACCGTTTTCCACAAAAAAAAATAAAAATTTATATATATATATATATATATATATATATATATATATATATATATATATATATATATATATATATATATATATATATATATATATATATATATAGGTTAGACTTTAATGCCCAATAAACATAACTTGCGTCTTGCGTGGTAGTGGAAAGTACATAAATACGGAAATTACGGTAACTTAGTAAAACGGTAATAGGATTAAATTAATTGCATAATGTATTTTTAGTATTTACTATTTTTATATAAAAATTTTTTTACGGATTATATTAAATTTGAAACTTTTTAGAATTTTATTTTCGAGACTTAGGAAATAAATTAACATAGTAATTTATAAAATTTCTTTTTTTTATGAAAGGGGATGAGTCTGAGAAATAAAACATAAATTGGGAAAAGCATAAAAAAAATTACTCCTTAATCTTAAGTTGAAAGGCCTTTTCTGACCTGAAGTTTTTCGGAACATTAAACATATATTACACACAAATCAAAAAGCCTTTATGGAATTTTTTTACTGACTTAATAGTAAACAAATGAAAAAAAACTTACACTGATGGGAGGACATTGAAAATTTGTCTGCTTTGGGGCTTCTGGTGTAAGAGGACTCGAAGCCTTTCGTCTTCTTTTTATAATCACATAAACCTAAAAAATATAATAAAATGAAGGAAAATATGAATTAAGCTACTAAAAGAATCGAAAACAGAAAAACTTTTGGAGAGATTCTTTTTAAATTTGTTGTGCTGATGTCATTGAATGAAAAATAGGAGAAGGGAAGTCAATGCCGATGAAAAAAAACTCTACAAACACATTTATGTAATTTGAATTTTTGTAGATTTCTGAGGATTCATTTTAAATAAGAAAAGTGTTTTTTCCAGGCTTTTTCCTCAGTATAGTAGAAATATTTTTATTTATCTACGTTTCGAAACAACAGCGTATTTCTTCGTCAGGAAATCTAAAACAGATACATAATTTACATAAGACTACAAAAACTGAAATACAATACACTATCATTGGTGAACAAAATGGTGTGAATATCAAAAGGTTGATTAGAGTTTTTAAATATATAAGTGGTAAAATAAGTAAACAATGACTAAAAATATCATTTTCAAAAAACATTTATCCTAATATTCTAACTGTTAAACAAAAAAGTTTTAATAGAGTGTGAATAAAACGCAATCTTTTTTCCTTCAAACGATGAATTAGGTAAAGAATTTTTGTAAATCAACCTTTTGATATTCACACCATTTTGTTAACCAATGATAGTGTATTGTATTTCAGTTTTTGTAGTCTTATGTAAATTATGTATCTGTTTTAGATTTCCTGACGAAGAAACACGCTGTTGTTTCAAAACGTAGATAAATAAAAATATTTCTACTATACTGAGGAAAAAGCCTGGAAAAACCACTTTTCACATTTATATAATGTTTGCTGAGGTAAATTCACAAAACTTTTTTCATTAGTCCAGGTTTTTTTTACCTTATCAGTCACTTTTTAGTTTGCTAAAAATTTTTTTTGATTTTTGCGGTATATGAGATACCCAAATTGTAAAGAAGTAACACTAAACAAATAACAAACATAAAATATTATTAAAATCATAGTTTTTTTAAAGCTTAGATTTAAATGCTAATCGACTAAAGTCACGTTGGAAATAATTTGCATACGGTTTGATTAAAAAGTGCGTTCGCAACTGTCGAAGCAACAAAAAATTTTTGTTGGAAGACCACGCAAAAACTGCGGATCGTACTATTACTGAACTAAACATCATAGGGAATGACTAATCAGCTGCCTGCCAACCATGCTTATGCAAATTATTTCTTTACGTGACTTTGGTCGATTAAAACTAATTTTCCAAATTTATATGCATGTATATTTTTTCATAGTGACGTCAAGATATCTGGAACAGTTTGTTAAATAGCTAAGTTAAAATTTCTCGAATTATAGTCGTAATATACAATATTTGTGTTTTGTTCTTTTAGCTATCAGATGAAACGAAAAAAAAAACGTCTAAACATCATTTGATTTTAAAATTTATCTTTTTAAATCTAGTCTTTGTGTCTTGCGGTAGAACGTTTTTCCAACAGATGCCGGTGTGCTTTTGTTATTCGTAACCTAACTGTATTTCTTACTAAAAAATAAACGATGTTGCTTTCTTAAAATGACCTTTAACACCCCATCTCATCTGTTAAAATAAAACAACAAATTACTATATTTCTTTACAGATATGATGTATAATAATATTAATTGAATAATTGATTAATATATTATAATAAATAAATATACCTACCCTAAGATCAACAGAAGATCGCTTACGATCAATTGCCATGTTTAACACTAATGAACTGCAGTTGCTTATTTTAATAGGTACGATAAAAAGAGAGTGATGCTATCGATTCTTCTCATACGATTTTATTGTGAAATTAATGCGAACTACGGTTTACAAACACAAATACTAATGCGATTTGTTGATTTCTGGAAAAAACATCAAAAACACATTTAAAAAATATTATTTTAAAAAAAGTACATGGAAATAATCTTATCCAAATTATCCAAGCAATCATTCAAAACCTGGCGCCTATTTCATACAGATTTTTGTAATTGAAAATTAATAAACGCATTTAATTTCTTCTTATTTTATTAATTAAAAAATATGTACGTAACTGTGGAATTTACAGAATTTACAGACATGTAATTTTTTAAATTCTAAACGTAATTTTATTAATATATTTTTTAATTAAAAAAATGAAAGAAAAATCTACGTTTTTTAATTAAAACTATAAAACAAAAGAGTACATTATTATGTCTTATCTTTTTAAAAGTGCACTTTTTTTAGTCATTTTCACAAAAAAATTTAAAGATACATTCTTAAGACAATAATGTTTAAAATAACAAAATCTTTGGTTTTTCGTAAAAAAAAACACGATGTAAAACTCTTTTATTATTAAAAATTAGATTTTGTTTGAGATATGGTGAAAAGGCAAAATAGAAAAAACGATTTTATTTGCAACGTTTTGATCCATTAAAATTCATCAGTGTTTTAACGTAAGTGGGTAAAAACTATCTTAGTAACTATCTTTTATCTTTAACCAACCAAACATTTAATTTCTGTTTTGTGAAATACAAATGAATGACCCAAAGTTAATTTTTTTGGAAGGGAATTAAAAAAATAGACATTAACGGCCCGTAGTTAAACCAAAATAAACATATGCAACTCTCTCTAGAAGAAGTGAAACGATTTGATGCATGTAATATGCAACTCTCTCTAAATATGCAACTCTCTCTAGAGGAAGTGAAACGATTAAATGCCCTTTTTGACACTCTTATAAGTTACCATATGCACAAAAAATGGCATAAAAATTTCCATTATTTGGGCAAGTGTCGTGTAAATGATCACAGGCCTAAAAGTAACCCTGCTTATATTAGGGTAGTCGGGAATGCACTACGGGTGTCATTAGTACTAAAGCTAAGCCTAAGTGCTTTAGCACTAAAGGTTTTTTTGGGCTTATAGTACTAAAGCTAAAGCGCTGCTAAGCTAAAATTAGCTGGCAAAAGCTCGGCAAAAAGTATGGGCCTGACAAAACGTTAGCTTTTGCCAAGAAAATAACAAATCACCAAAAAATCTCAAGTGTTCTCACCAAACCAAAAACACGAGTACTAAATGACATTTATATTAGTGAAAGGGGGAGAGGAGGTAGGGTAGAGTCCACCCTCCTCTCGCTTTAACCTTAATTTTTTTGACCCCCTCTCTCCTAAAAAAATCGAGTTTCCTAAGAAAATTTTTAATTTTTAAACCTGACTCCCTCCAGAATTTTAAATCTAACTATTCTAGATTTCCACAATTTTCCATTCCAGGTCTACGCCAGAAAGCCAGCGAATACGGAAGGACCTCCTAGAACCTCCCTCTCAGATTTAAAAAATCACTTTACCTGGGTAACCAACCACCCGACGCCCTCCCCCCTTAGCTGCCAAAACTGTACTCACGTGGAGTTGAATATGCTATTTTTATTGTGTAATAAGCATGGTTTTTTCAATCAAAATTGTTGGTTAAATGTTTTGTTGTTTTAAATATTCATTACAGGAAAAAATACTGTTAATAGTTAACCATTGATGAGTTTTTACATTTAAACTTAAAACTGCAATACTAAAGTACAAAAGCCGCTTTAAAAATGTAAAATTGACCCTAAAAATAATATTTTTAAAAATACAACTAAAATCCGATGCAATAAACGTCAAAGACGTCTTTAATGTTGAGTTTTTTACTGTAATCTTAACAGTGCAATGCTAGGAATTACTTTAAAAAAGGGAAAATTTTTTAAAACTTACAAACATGTCCGTATTTGTTGGTTTGGCAAAAGCTAAGGCTAAGTGCTTTAGTGCTAACCATTTTCTGGGCTTAGTACTAAAGCCAAGGCTAAACGATTTTTTGACCTTTAGTACTAAAGCTAACGTGCGGATAAAGTGAAATTTTCCGGGAATGCACACCTGTAGGATACACCAAATAAACATAGCCCGCCAATCAAAACAAACTAATATTATTAACATCGTAATGTGGCTGAACCAATAATTTTTTATGTAACGGATATAGGTTTATCCGGCATTCAGCACGATATATGCTATAGCCAACCTTGCACTGAAATTTTTCAATAAACATAAAATATAGGAGATAATACAATATACGGCCGCTGCAGTGCTTCAGATCACCGACCGTTCATTGATTGTAGTAGTTATTGATTGTAAATTATACTTTGTTTATTCAAAAATTTAAGTTTAGATATGCAAAAAGACCTTAATAATATAGCCCGCTGGTCGAAAACCTGGCATTTAAACCTTGCAGAAAATAAATGTAAAAAATTTCATATTGGGCCTGTAACTGACTTTGTATGCAATGATTACATTATAAACAATAAAGTTCTAAAACAAGCCAAAACAATCAAAGATTTAGGTATTTATATGTCTTAAAACCTTAATTTTTTCTATCCTTGTCAGAAAATCACTGAATCAGCAGTGAAAAGGTCTGCATTAATTTTTAGAACGTTTTCTGCAAAACCAGTTACAAACTTGTTAGGAGCATATCAGCCCTATTTTAGACCACTGCTAGAATATGGCAGTGTAATATGGAATCCTCATTTAATCAAAAATTGTAATTTAATAGAAAAGGTCTAAAAATATTATACCCAAAAAATATACAGATGCTGTGCTATAAGTAAGATACACCAACTATAAAATAGGTTGGATTTTTTAAAACTTGAAAAACTTTCAGATAGAAGAATTAAAAATGACCTTTGAGAGATATATAGAATAATAAATGACAAGTCATGTCTTCAGTCAAAAGATTTCTTTTGTTTCAACACAAATCAAACTCGAGGACATTCCTTCAAACTGCAAATTATTGATAGCAAAATAGATGCCAGAAAATACTGGTTTCCAAATCGCGCTATTTCAGAATGGAACACTCTGAATGCTCCCAGGTTACTGCTAAATCAGTCAAAAATTTTATAACGTCACTAAATTAATGCTCAGCTTTGTTCAATATTAAAATTGTCATGCTCTTTATTAGTGCTTAAGCATTAAAGCTTAAGTCTTTTGAGCTTTTTTAGCTTAACTAATTGTGCTGCTTTTAGATTGCACCCTGTTTTTTTCTTGATAGGATCGCAATAATGAATACTTTCATTAACCATAGTAATGTTCAAAAAAATTTTTTTTTCTTTATTTTTTTCAAGGTCTCCCAATTTTTTCCTTTGTATATGTATCTAGAGTTTGTAAAGTGTTCTTGTACTTTTTGAATTCTAGTGTTTTGTTTTTTTTGGTACAATTATTGTGATATTTTTTTCTCTTAAGTAACCACATTTCAATGTGTGCTTTTTGTGTATGTAGATTTATAGATTTTGCTAAAATAAATTCTTTCTTTCTTTCTTTCTTTCTTATTATACACGGTAATTTACAGTTTTTATAGTAATTGCCCTGATGGATGCCGGATTATGAGTTTTTATCAAAAAAATATATATTTAAACAGGTTGTTAAATTCGTTTCATTTAATTTTTGCATGATTTTTTTTAAATGCTGCAAATTTTTATTTTAGAATTTACCAGTTTTGAAACTACCTGCTATTGTTTTAGGAAAATGATGTGCAAGTTACTAAAATCATTTCATTTTGAACTTAATAATTAGCAGAATTAGCTGAATGTTACTAAAATGTATGCTAAATTTTCATTTTTTAATATACAAAAATACAGGTTTAATAATATCAAACACTATTTTACAAAATTTCCAAACGCTTTTGTCCAAAATGAAAACAGAACGAGTATTTTATTTAAAACGAGACAAAGCACCTATAACAGGTTTAAAAAAACCCTATGTCTGACAAACCAAATGGGCTAAATGTCTAATTAATGAAAGATTATGCTTTTATAACATATTATAAACATATGAGTAGAATTTTTGTAGCGGCTTTTGATTTTGTAAATTTATTATTTAGCAAATAATAAATTCATGATGGGTGGGTTAAACGAAAGCGGCTTATTTTTTGAAAAAAAAAGAGCAAAGGAGGTGGTAGGCAGCATATATCTGATTAGTTAGAATTATAATCAAGTATATTTTTAGAAATTTTTTTGTCAGACGTGGGAACTGGGAACATACCAAGAAAGCAATTATGAATGAGCTTAAACTATTTTTAAGCAAATTTTTATTTGTTTATGGTTGAATGGTATTGTTTTTTCATTAACAAGACTTAACATCAAATTTAATGACATTCAATATCAAATTTTATTCAATATTTTTAGAAAAAAAATTCACTTTATTTTAATCGAACTGTATTAAAGTTTTTGCTAGTTTGAAATTGTGATAGAGTACTTTTTATATGTATATACTTTTTAGATATTTTTCTTTGTTTTTGCTTATCCTTTAACTATTCAAAACAAAAAAGTCATATGTATAATGCATTGGAAACTTTTTTGGGTGATTTTTGGTATTTTTGGTAATTTTCACCGCCCATCTGCGTATTTTTTATTATTTTTATTTTTAATTTTGCTGCTTAAATTTACCTATAAGCAACTTAAACTGGCTTATCACGATGACTTGCAATATAGAATCAAATATTAAAAAAACACTTAAAAGTTCAAAAAAAAAGGTTTAATATCTAATATTGTAATAGAAATGAATACATAGCTTAATTCAATAATTTTAATCAAACTAATCATTTTGTAATAAAAAAGTCAATTTAACGTCAAAAATTAAATAATTTGAATATAGTTTTGAAAAAGGTGGGATTTAAAATAAACTGTGTTCTGTAACTTGTTTATATTTAAACCTTATAATCACAATTTAATTTTATTTGGTGGTCTTATGTCGTTTTTTTACATCTTTTAAAATTTTACAACT
Source organism: Microlaimidae sp. YZB2_3 (assembly GCA_030248175.1). NCBI lineage: Eukaryota > Metazoa > Nematoda > Chromadorea > Desmodorida > Microlaimidae > Microlaimidae sp. YZB2_3. Next base: position 17,266 of record JASAMX010034427.1, read on the forward strand.
AAATATTTCCGCCGCCACGGTTACAAAAGTTTTAATATTATCATCCGCTCCGGGCAATGGCAAATTTAAAAAACGTTGATGAAACTTAATAATAGGTTAAATTATTAGAATAATGTTAAGGTTTGGGACAGTGTTAGGTTTAACTTTAGCTTTTTTTATTAACGTGAAATCGTACAAATTATTAAATGGCCTGGTTTTATAATTTAATAATTTTATTTATAAAAAGATTACTTACAACAATTTGGTTACAAAAAAACTAAACCGTATTCAATAAATACACACAAGTTATCTCAAAAAATTCAAATTTTTGTTTTGCTGATCAGCGAAAAGAATTCAAGAAACATTTTACAGGTACGGTAATTAATTGTATAAAAAAGTAGTGTTTTGAAAAAATTAAAAAAATTAGCAATCTATACTCTGGTCCAAGCAGTGTTTTTTGACGCCGAAGCAGGCAAAATAAATTAATAAAATGAGTGTCATGATGATATTAATTAAACTAAAGATATGGATACTTATGGATCTACTTAGTCAATCGAAAAGTATTTTTATTTACTGCTGTTTTCACCACGTCATAAATAAGCTAGTCAGAGCGAACGTAGTTAGATAAATTATTGACTGGACCACAGTTTTTAATAACAATAGTTGCAGATCCAACAATAGTATACAGCTCATGCCATGTTATTTCCTTGAAACTATATTAAAATTTGTACAAGAAAAGTTATATTAAAGTCCTAGAAAAGCACTATTTGATTTGAACAGTTTAAATCGATATTATAAGCGTTAAACAAAAAGAAACAACGTTATTTTCTATTAGACTCATATTTTTACTACATGGCCGGCTTTTAAGCATTTTAATGAATGAAGGTCTACGCAGCTATAACGTGGAATTTCATTTATTATTAAGCCGAGATAGTAGGCCGGAGTTGTTTGCTCGTATTGGAATAATAATAATAAAGGAATGAATAAAAATTCAGTGCTGCGCGCAGGAATCGAAACACATAATAAAGAGTGGGCATGGGCATTAACGCCTTTTCATTCACTGTTTGTTTGAATAGCTTGATTTTCTAACAGCTCGCCTACTTATACAAAACCTAAAATGTTAAAACGGTAAAACGAACGTTGAATTAATCAAACTATTTATTCATGTGTATTTGTTATCAACATCGTTAAGGTGAAGCTTCCGCTACTAATAATAATCATTAGTTGTTTGCATTTTAAAAACGTAGATCACATGCACCCAAACAAGGACAAACATATATATATATATACAAGAATATATAACACAAAAGAATGTCCGACTGTACGCTAAATTTTTGACCAAAATTTTGCGAGAAAAGTCGCACTTTCGAATTAGTGTGCGACTTTTCTCGCAAAAATCCACCATTTACTGCAAGTTTTTCCGCGCTACGATTTTTAACACAGTGTTAGTTTTTTCGCAGTGGGGACTACGACTTCTTTCGCACTCTATACTGCTTTATTCGCACTGCGATTATTTTCGCACTGCGAGTCTGCCTGCACAATAAAAAAAATAAAAACAAAGCGGAGCAAAAATTTTGTGTTTAAATGAGTAAAAATCGTTCTTTTTACCTTAAGATGTTAAAACTTTTTAATTTTAATAAAATAAACTAACTTTCCAAAATTTTAAAATTAAATAAAACATGTTTCGAAGTGTTTTACTCCATTGAAAATGACCACCAGCGTCTGTATTTTTTTGTTGCGCAGCTAAACTCGCAGTGTGAAAATAATCGCAGTGCAAATAAAGCAGCATAGAGTGCAAAAGAAGTCGCAGTTCCCACTGCGAAAAAACTAACACTGTGTTAAAAATCGCAGCGCTGGAAAACTAGCAGAAAATGGCGGATTTTTGCGGGAAAAGTCGCACACGAATTTAAAAGTGGGACTTTTCTCGCAAAATTTTGGTCAAAAATTTAGTGTACAGTCGGACATTCTTTTTTGTTATATATTCTTGATATATATAATCACACCATTACACACTACACATCAAATTTTATATATATATATATATCATGGGTGGCGCGGGAGCGCCACGCGGCGCCGCGCCAACCATTCATTATTAGAGCACGTGGGTAAATTTTGAAATTCAGAATCTTCTTCTTCTTTTTCTTCTTCTTCTTATTATTATTATTCCAATGCTCAATTTTTAAAAGCGGTATTCCTCATTTATTACTCATTTATCAAAAATAAACAAGGGCTCATTGGAAAGAAGAAAGAATTACGCAACTTTCTTAGGAAGCACTTTCTTCATTTAGGTCCTTGTTATCGATTTATTGATCAAAATAAAAAATTGAAAAAATAGACAAATAAAAACTCCCAACCGCTCAATCACAGCCTTTTGGCAACAATAAGGATTGTACAGAGCAGACAACGAACAGCCCCTCATAGAAACCGCACAAAAAAGCAAAGACCGGTTTTAATTGGTGGTGGAAACCGAACCAGTTCCCAGCGCCATCTACTTTAACCGCGCGGAAAACGGCGAAAACAATAAAGTACCTTTTTTAATTCTTCAATTCCTGATGACAAAATTAATTCAAAATTTTATTAAAAAATAATAAAAGCATCGGTAGCGCGGGAGCGCCACGCGGGGGCTTAGCTCGACAGCACCGTGCACACTATAATTAGAGAATTTTGGCAGTTTCCCTTTACCTTATGTTCATCTTCTTCTATTTATTATTATAATTCCAAAACTCATTTTCTTAAATCAATATTCTTTCATCGTTCACGCGGCAGTTTAACCCTGCGGTACCGCACCATCTATATTCAGATAATCTGGATAAAATTTGTAATTTATGTTTATCATCTTCTTCTTTTATTTTTTTATTCCGAAGAAATAATTGCAATCGTCGGTGGCGCGGGAGCGCCCACTGATATTTAGCACCATGGCACTGCAACAAATATAACTAGAGCACCTGGTAAAATTTGTAATTCATGTTAATCATCTTTTTCTTCTTATTATTTATACTTCAAAAATATAATTCCAATTATCGGCGGTGTGGGAATTCCACGCTGAAATTTAGCCGACGGCACCGCACCAACTGTACTTAGAAAACGTGGGTAAATTTTGTAATTTATGTTCATCATCATCTTCTTATTATTATTTTTATTTTAAAAATTATAATTGCAATCATTGGCGCACGCCTTCGCGCCAACTATATTTAGAGAACGTAGGTAAACTTTGTCTGGAGCGCCCCTGCACCGCGCTAACTATAATCAAACAACGTGGGTAAATTATGTAATTTAAATTCTTCTTCTTATTATTATTATTTTTAATTTTTATTATAAATGAATTATCGGTGGCGCGGGAGCGCCACACGGAGACTAAGCCCAACGGCATCGCGCAAACTATAATGAAAGAACGTGGGTAAATTTAGTATTATGTTCTTCTTCTTCTTATTATTAATATCCTTCCCTTGATTGATCAAATATATATATATATATATATATATATATATATATATATATATATATATATATATATATATATATATATAATAACCTAATTTATTATATATAACCTAATTCCTAAACAATTTGTTTGTTATAGCTTTAAATTAGAATGATGTTAAAATTTTGTACTATATCCAAATAAGGTTTTTTCTTAATTCTATTAATATTAAGAAACAACATGATTTATATATAATTGGCTAAATTATTTAAAAATATGCGCGGCTGCAAGAGGTTTGTAACTTATAAGCAAAAAGTGTGATTGAACAAATACAAAAAAAAGTTTCACCTTCCCGCGAAGCTGGATTGTGTAATTTTATGCAATTAAGATGCACTACATTTTTATGACCTGAAAATAAAAAAAAGTAGAGGGGGGACCCTTTCAAAAATCGCTGACTTCGTCAGCCATGTTTGGAGGAAAAAGTATGAAAACGGTCAAAAGGGGGGGGGGCGGTCAACCCCCCCCCGGCTCCCCCTCTATATACGCTACTGAGATATAGATATATCTGGCACGCACATATGCATGCATGCACGCACACATGGACACACTCACGCTCGTACGCACGCACGAACGCAGGTACACACAGGCACACGCACACGCGGACACGCACACACACACACACACGTAAATGCACACGCATACAGACACGTACACGTACACACACACGTACACAAACACGCACACGAACCTACACATACCACTCCACGCATAAAATTTTTATAGTTTAGTTTTTATATTTGATTTTTCAAGAGACCATTATTGTCTTTAAGTTATATGACAATTATTTGTCATTTTAAACATTTTAAAACGTCGTTAGCACGTTAGTAATTAGTTTAGAAACAGTTTTAATAATATTACTGTATTCGTGAACTTTATGGATTCATAACTTTTTTAATAACAATAATTTTTTTCATAATAATTATTAATTCAAATGAGTATTAATGTCTTGTCTTATTAATTCCAAAGCAAAAATTCCCTGAAACTTTTTTTGAATAAAATGAAAGTTTTTATTTATAGACATTGATATAAAAGCGTAAAAGGAATTTTGTCCAAGGGACTGCTTTAACTAAACTTTTATTTGTCCGGAACTCCTTTGGGAACTATCAACAAAGTTAGATCTCTTTAAATGAGGCCCTTGTTATCTTCAGCTCCCACGCCACCCACAAGAACTAATAAATTGCGGGAAGTTCCGACTAATCTCATTTAAATTCTGCGAGCACTAAGATCCTTTTAATTTTTCCAATAATTTTATTCAGACTCTCATGGATATCTAAAGTAAGCTTAAAGTTCCGGACAAATCAAGTATAACTTACGTATTAGAAAATTTTAAAAATAAACAATCAAAATTTCATTTTCAAAAAATGGGTAATTTAGCGAATGTATGACATATACAGTTTAAAACAGGCAACATGGAAATAAAAAATTGTACAATTTTTTTGAATAGACTTAAATTTTCACCTTAATTAGAATAAAGTACGAATATTAAATTAATAAAAAAATGTGAAAGTTTTAAAACAATATTTAAAACATTCATCATTAATTTTCATTTAATCTTGTCAATATTACACAGATTTAATATTTTCTTTTCTGCCATTTAAGTTTTGGTATAAACTACCATACCACTAACATAACCATTACGTATGGAGCCATACCCCTTCAGAAAACTCATTACATTGTACTTCAAATTTCTCAGTACTTTACAGCGTCAATCTTAGTCCTGAGTCTCGAAAAAATTTCTAAAACTCACAAAGCAAAATTTAGAACGTGTTTTTTAACACTATCCTAAAGTAAAATTTAAAAAAAAACTCAAGAAATTTTTTTTTTCATTAAAAAGTACTAAAAATTACTTTAAAACTCTTTTTAATAAATCTTTGACCTTAAAAGACTCAGTATACTAATTTGTGGTGTCTTTTATTTTGCTTTTTAATTAATATCCATTGATGTATCAGATCACACTGAGAAAAAATTGTATTACACCAAAAATTAATTCCCAACAGTTAACAACAACATCGCTTGGTTATTTCCAATGTTGTTTTTATACACCATTTTTCAAAAGTAAACATTTCTACTTAACGGATATTAACAAAATTTTATAGAGTTCATGGTAGGGTACCAAAAAGCTTGAGTTTTAAATTTGGTTCAATTCAAAAAAGTATTACATGAATACTGTTTATTAAAAAAAAATTAATTTGTTTTTACAGTTTGTGTTTTGTTTTTTTAGTTTGTTGTTATTCTCGTGTCAGATAGCTAGTCAAAGTTTTACTTTTAAAAATACGAACTACGTTTAATAAAGACATTTTACTTTATTAAATTTTACATTTTGTAATTATAACATTGTTCTAGAACAAACCATAAACCAAACACCAAATATCGATTTTGGAATATAATACTCTTAAAAGGGAATAAATAATTCATCTAATAATTTCAGAATTGAACCAAATTTAAAAGTTAAGATTTTTGGTATTCTAGCATGAATTTTTTAAAAGTTTTGTTAATATCCGTTCAGTGGAAATGTTTTCTTTTTAAAATGGTGTATTAAACAACATTGGAAATAACCAAGCAATATCCTTGTTAATAACTCGTTTACTGTTAGGAATTAATTTTTGGTGTAATACAAATTTTTTTTCTGACCTTTAAAAACATACGTAACTTGTATAATATAAGAATATCTTTAAAACCCAGCTTTTAAATTTTTGCATTTAAATAAGCAACAGAATTTTGTTTTTAGATTTATTTATTTTTTTCTTTTATTTGTTTTTTTATCTGATAACTAACAAAATTACAATATACAAAAAAATATGCATTAAATATAATATTTTGAAACCATCATTATGTTTTATAGTCAAAAATTAAATTATAGCAAGAATACATGAAAATTAATTAATAAAGAAAAGAAGAATGAGAAATGAAGAACAAATTATACGGGCTATGTGTGGATCCAACCTAAATGCATACGTATGCATATGTTTATATGCATACGTATGCATATGTTATGCATACGTATGCATAAATTCATATGCATACGTATGCATATTTTTTTTAGTTATATGCATACGTATGCATTTTTCCGGAAAGTATATGCATACGTATGCATTTTTTTGAAACTTTTATGCATACGTATGCATTTTTTTCTAACTTTTATGCATACGTATGCATAAAAGTAACAAAAAAATGCATACGTATGCATATACTTTCCGGAAAAATGCATACGTATGCAAATAAGTTGCAAAATATGCATACGTATGCATATTTTTGAAATTAAAAAAAAGTTTTTTTTTGTTTTTTAAAAAAATATGCATACGTATGCATATTTTGCAACTTATATGCATACGTATGCATTTTTCCGGAAAGTATATGCATACGTATGCATTTTTTTGTTACTTTTATGCATACGTATGCATAAAAGTTAGAAAAAAATGCATACGTATGCATAAAAGTTTCAAAAAAATGCAAACGTATGCATATACTTTCCGGAAAAATGCATACGTATGCATATAACTAAAAAAAATATGCATACGTATGCATATGAATTTATGCATACGTATGCATAACATATGCATACGTATGCATATAAACATATGCATACGTATGCATTTAGGTTGGATCCACACATAGCCCGTATAATTTGTTCTTCATTTCTCATTCTTCTTTTCTTTATTAATTAATTTTCATGTATTCTTGATTATAGTGTAATTTTTAAAATCACTCAAATATTGCACAAATTATAACTATTTTTGAGAGCCAAAGTTAAATTTTAATGTGTTTTTTGCAATAATGGTTCTTTTAATAAAAAATTGTGTAATTTTCAGGTTTGCGCTTGAAAAAAACACGCACCTAAATTTCAAATTTCTTTTGTTGTATCTTTTTAATTTTTGGTTTGTGTTAGTTTTTTAAAAACGAAGGATGTGTAAGCCTGCAAAGCAAAAAAAACATTTAAAACAAAAAAATAACATTTCAGTACCTAGAGAAACCTTTAAAATTATCTTAGCAGGCACATTCTGAATTTTAAGATTTTTTTATGAAAGACCAATTCATAGTCGCACCAGAGGTGTACTTGGGTATCAGAGTTGCAAACGCGAATTTAAATCGCGGGAACAGCCGAAACGGGTTAATTTCTGTTATCGGAAAGGGTTAAGTTCTGTTTATGAAGTTTTTTTATTGGGCCATTAGTTAATTCGAGTTCATAAGTCATCAAGGGAAAAATAATGGTTGCAGCCCACAAGGCATTCCATTCAACTGGCTTTTATCTATATACAGTGTACGTAAAATAACGGTTTCAACCTTCACAAAAAAACCAACAATTTGCATACTATAGTTGATCAGGAGTCGTATGCTGAAGGTTTAATCTGACTTAAAATTAATCTGACATTAGCGATTGTCAACACACAGTAAACATACTAACTGTATTGATTAAGTGATCTAGGTTAACAGAGTTAATGTGAGATTAAGACTTAATCTCAGATTAATCATCACTAACTACGGATTAAATTGTTAATTTATGGAATTTTTTAAACCACCTCCAGAGGTGGATTAAAAATTTGTGGGTTTTTCCGGTTAATATCGAATTAAAGACGATTTAATCTGAGATTAACTCTTAATCTCACATTAACTCCGTTAACCTAGATTATTTAATCAATACAGTTAGTACGTTTACTGTGTGTCGACAATCGCTAATGTCAGATTAATTTTAAGTTGGATTAAACCTTCAGCATACGGCCCCAGGGGTGGTATGTTGAAGGTTTAATCTAACTTAAAGTTTATCTGAGATTAGTAAACATACCATGTAGCAGTATGGATTAGATAATCTAGTTTAACGAATTTAATCTGAGATTAGGTTTGATCTCAGATTAAATCGTCAGTAACTCGAGATTAAATTGTCAATTTATGCAAATTTTTAAACCACCTTCAGAGGTGGATTAAAAACTTTAGGGTTTATCCCGGTAATCTCGGATTACTAACGATTTAATTTAAGATTAAATCTATTAACTTTGTTAATCTAGATTATTCAATCAATACTGTTAGCATGTTTACTGTGTGTCGACAATCGCTAATCTCAGATTAGCTTTAAGTCGGATTAAACCCTTACATAGCATACCACCCCACGGGTCGTATGCTGAATGTTTAATCCGACTTAAAATTAATCTGAGATTAGCGAATGTCGACACACAGTAAACATAGTAACAGTATTGATTCGATAATCTGGGTTAACAGAGTTAACCTATGAGATTAAGACTTAATCTCATATTAAATCGTCACTAATCCGGGATAAGCGGGAAAAAAATGGCAAATTTTTAAAAACCACCTTCAAAGATGGTTTGAAAAATTTGCATAAATTAACAATTTAATCCGGAGCTGGTGACGATTTCATCTGAGATTAAACCTAATCTCAGATTAAATCCGTTAACCTAGATTATTTAATCGATACTGCTGCAGTAGTATGTTTACTATGTGTCGACAATCGCTAATCTTATAGATTAACTTAAAGTTAGATTAAACCTTGAGCATACAACCCCAAGACTTCGTTTGCGGTTTCTGTTTTGAGAATGACTCTCTACATTGTGCGAACACACGGTAAAGGTTAAGTTTTTATATCCAAAAAATTTAATGAAGTTGTGTTTCACCGTAGGGCCAGCTATTATAAGCTTTCAATTTATAAGTCAACCAATTAATTAATTAATAAATTCCAAATGTAATTTTCCAAATGAGTAATGTAAAAAAATTTGATTCGTGTTTTATGATAATAAAATAAAACTATTGTGTGGTCAATTATTTATTTAAGCATTTGTACAGTTTTAATTAAAAATATGATTTTTTAAAATCATAATTTTTATTAAATTGTTGGAATTAAAAATCCCGCTAAAAGCTACGATAATGAAAAAAATAACCTTTTTCGATTAAGTGTTTAGATCTCATAAGTTTTACACTTAAATTTAAATATTTTTTCTTTAAAAATTTAACTAATTTTAACTACACGACATGACACCTAGCAGTAATTATTATTTTTTAAAATTTCATTTCAAATTTTTATTACAGTGTTAGAAAGCTTTGCATTGTTACAGCTGTGGCTATAATGCGTGCGTGAAGCAAAAGCTTGAATGAAATTCTCCCTTGGCAATTTACGAAAAAATATAACCAGAACGAATCTTTCCTTCATTCATATTCAGATGTAGCCTATTCGCGACTATAAATTGACGGAAATAACGTGCGTATATTTTTTTAGCTTAACTTTGGAATTTAATTTGCTTAAAAACTAATACTCGCATTTGTCTTGTATGAAAAAGTCGCATGTGACCTGGCGTATTTATTTTCGTTTAATAAAAATGAGGCTATTAACGCAAAATAAAACGTAAACTTCTAAATTCCTTTCTTGCAGCTGGGGATATAAATGGCTTTAAAAGAAAACACTAATCGATTCGATTCGGGAAGAAATTTGTGAAGGGGCGGGTTGATTCCCGGATCGATTTGAACCGGGACGTAATGCGATTCGCCGTGATGTTCCATAGTAAAATATTACGTAAAGAAAAAACGAAAAAAAGCTAAGAAAATTGAATGAACAAATTTTTGCTTGGTTTCCACGATTTAAATCTAATTATTTTCTTTAGACAATCAGAACGTTGGGATTTAACTGATTTAACAACATAGTCTAATACACGAATTCATAGTAATGAATTTTTCTTAGCGGATTATAAATAAAATATCGATTTTTGTTTAGATGGATTTTCATTTTAGGAAACTATGTAAAAAAATAAAAACACAAACTGCATGACTTTCTTTCAAGAACGTCACTGTAACAAATAAGTGGGTTTGTTGGAAGTTAGGGTGCGGAAAATTCTGAATGGTTTAAAAACCCCTGATGGGGGTATTTAATTTATGTTTTCGAAATTTATGAAGCTAGTGTTTTTGAGTTTTTTTTTCAGCTCTTTACTTTTACAAAATTGAAAAAATAGCGCGAAATTTGTTTGTCGCTCTTTTTTTGGTATTTAAATTTGATGATCAAAGTTCGCTAATACCACACGTTTATTATTGTGTTTTGGTCAATTTTTAGGAAAATATTAAAGAAAGGGGATTTTGAACAATATTCGCAGGATTTAGAAAAAGAGTTGTTAATTACTAACATTAATTAGTATATTAAGTTATTTTTGTGTAAGTGAATATTTATTAGGTTTTTAAATAAAGTTAGACGTATGTTAAAGATGTAATTTTCGTGCTTAAGCAATATTTTAAATCCAATAAAAGTGTCGCTGTTTCGAATTTTGCACGTCTGATGATGTCTTATATAAAACTAAATTTTGCTATTTGAATTTACCCGAAAGCTTTTTATTTAAGCGAAAATTGTGTAGGTTCTGAAATTAAACATGTTACTCCTGGGGGACATTATTTATCACTGAATTTATGCGCGCGTAAGAAAATTATGTTCCCATAAGTTAAAAAAAATAACATAATTATGTCCCGAGGAAAACATTTTGAAGATTAAGTTTCATGAATTTAGAGCAAAAACTACAAATTGTAAAATTCTTATTTTAAATTTAAAATTAAAATGTGTTTAATGTTTTTACATTAATCAGAATTCGAAAAAGTTTAAAAAAAGAAACTTGTTAAACGCATCCTTACGAACAAGAGTTGTAAATTTGCGAAACGTTTTTTAGCTCTAGCACGAGAAGAATTTAATCGATGGAGGAAATCAACTAAATTTTAGCAGGTTATATTTTGACTTATTAGAAAACGGACGCGTTTTGATATTCATTTCGTCTTTTAATGAAAAAATGTAAATAAATAAAAAATATTTCGCACCACTCTAAATGCAAAATTATTTAATATTTAAACTCAAATTATTATTTAATTGAAATTTTAAAAGTAATAAGAAAACAACGCCCCTGCCCCCTCCCCACCCCAAAAAAAATTAAAATCTTTTAATGAACCGTGCAAAAACCTAAATATTTGTATAAAGCAAAGTGAATAATCTAGTATTATTATCGAGTAGCATTTATTATAAAATCCGAAAAAAATTATAAAATCAATTAGGATTTAAAAAACAAGACATTGCGTCTTTTCAAGACATTGCTTAAAAAAGGTTCTTTGAAAACCCGCACGTGCGGTATTGGTTGAAAAAAAACCGCACCTAAACTTTGTTTTGATACACTATATTCAGTTTTTATTTTTGCTTAATGGGTTTAAGATCTTTTTTTGCTACTATTGTTTTAATAACTGTTTTAATCAACTAATCGAAAAAGAAATCGTAAATCGAAATATGTACACTGAAAAAATTGTATAATTTACCGTGCGGTTTTCAAAACGTTTAATTGGAGCCACCCATGAGAAAGTCTTTTCATAATTTATTAAATAGATATATAACCTAAATTACCTTAATATTTACTAAAATTAATTTGTTATTATAATGCCTGGCCACGCAACACATCAAAACAATTAGTTAAGTTAATATTAAAAAATTAACAAACCAGGGTGTCTCTTCTTTTAATAATATTTTCTCCTTATCTATAGACCATTTAAATATCTTAAAAAGTTAATTAATAACTACTGGAACATGAAATTAAAATAGAGTCAATTAACAGTCGTCGAGAAGATGATAACAGTTTTTGATAATTATATGACTAAAACTAAAATATTACAGAAACATTACATGTCAATATAATTCAATAAAGTTGTTATTCCGATTGTGCGAAAAACGGAGCACGTGGAATATTGAACAAAAGTGAAGATATTTATTAACACTTTAGTGTTTAATTATTTACTCAGCAATTACTGCAAGGCGATAACACTACAACCTGCATAATAACTATTTTAAACTGAAAAAATACGCTTGTTAATTTCACTGAAAAAAAAACCACATAGGATCTATTTGTAACTGATTCTCCCACGTTTGATTCTTAGCTCATTTAAGTCTGAGTAAAAATATTAGATTTTCTATTTGAGTCCTGCCCTGCCTATTCGGTCGCTGTCACGTTTGAGTTCACCACTTTTGTGTTCTGCCACATAATTAGTTCTGGCAGAAAATGCGTTCAAAGTGCGATTCGCGAAAGTTTTTACCCCATTTGAGTCCTGCCATGCCACATTCGACTCCCCGCGAAAATTGCGGATATCAGAAATACGAAAAACAAATTTTTACGACTTAAACTTAGTATGAATCAAAAGCCAAAAATTAAGCTAAATTATATTATCATGTATTTTTATTTAAAAATGTGTTGTTTATAAATGCTGATTTTTTACAACTAAGAAGTAGAACATTTTTAAACGGTTGCCACACCAAATCAGTAAGTATTCAGTAAAATTAGTTTATATGGAGTGCAATCACATTTTAAAAGCAAAATTAACATCTTTAAGTCAAAATTGATCCTGTAACATGTTTTTAATCAATCAGTATTTGTCGCGTTGTTGTGACGCGTTTAGTACACATACCAAAATTAGCAAAGAAAAAAGTTCTTCTACTGTTGAAATAGTTTTTGGTATAAAATTAACCCTGGTCGCTGTACACACATAGAATTAAGAAATAAAAACATTCCTGGGGCCTATTTCATAAAGATTTTTCTAATTGTAAATTAATCAACGCATTTAATTTTTTCTTATTTTATTAATTAAACAATACGTATGTAACTGTGGAATTTACGGAATTAACAGATATGCAATTTTTTAACTTCTAAACGCAATTTTATTAATATACTTTTTAATTAAAAATACAAAAGAAAAATATGCGTTTATTAATTTACAGCTGTAAATTAATTACAAGCAATTTTTATGAAATAGAACCCTTGGTAAGAAGTAGCAAAATGCAAAAATGGACACACTATTATCTACAGCTTTGCTCTTTAAATGCATTTTCTGCCAGGACTCCAATAAGCAGGACTGTTCACGAATCATCATACTATGAATGCAGGATTCAAATGTGGTATTTGAGATTTTTTTTTAAAACTTAAATATGGCGGCCTCCAAAAATGTGTGTATTTATTAACCTTTTGGTATGTTTTCGCTGCAATTCCGCGGAAGGTGTTTAGCGTCAGTGCTACATATTGTTAAACTCCGCCCGAGACGCGAAATTTAATACAATGAAACACTTGTGCGGAATTCCTTCTGCGGATTTGCAGCGGTTTTTGGGCGAAACAATCCCAAAGGGTTAAGATGAAAATGCTCATGACGTTGCTAAGAATAATAAACAAATACAAAGTATTTAAGAATACAAACACATGCAAAGGCAAATTGGAACAGAATGTGGGAAAAAAGATTGAATACTATATGCTTTTTTCTGGGGAAAAGATAAAATCAGTAAAACTCATTGTTACTATTTTTTTCCTGGATTTATCGTAACCATATTGTTTTTTAGATTCAACTGAAAAATATGAACATAATAAAGTTTAAGGTCAAAAAAGTAAGTATACTTTTTAAAGAATTTAAAGTTTAAAATCTTAGAACAAAAATTTTCAAAGTCATTTTCAAAAATTTTTTTCAAATTTTTCAAAGTTTAGGAGTTAATACACCCCATTCCTTTTCCTTCTTAAAATTTTGGTTAACTCCACCAATCTCCCCAGGACCAAAACCAACGTAGGATAAAAACCATTGTGCTGAGACGGAAAAAAGCTATAAAACAGCTTTTTTTGTTTATTTATGTGTTGGCGTTTTTATGTGTATCATTTTCTTCTAAATATAGAAGTTAAAGCTGGTTAGAGTGGACGGTTGTTTTGCCTACAAACCAACTTATTTGATGTATAAGTCATTTTAAGTGGTCATAATCAAAGATAAGATACAATCACTCTTAAGTTAACATTACAAAGTTCTTATATTGCTATTTAAAAGAATAAGTTTCAACTTCACCCAACGCTGCCAACAGCTAGTCCATACCATAACCAAATAAGTCATAATCATTATTAAATACTCATTACTGTGACTCAGTTTACCCTTTAACACAAATATACTATAAACGTTATAAATCAGAGTCACGTTAATTTTGTATTGATTTCACAGTCAGTCTTTATGTCGTATTAACGAACTTTACTTCGTATTAACAACGAGCTGCAGCAGAGCCAACGTTGACTTAAGTTTGCTTGGGAAACCACTAGGAAAAGTAAAGGTAACGAAAAAAACTGAAACTAGATTGCGGGTGTAACACTGGACCGAATTTGGCCTTAAAATGGCTAAGAAATTAATAAAACCGAACGATTCTAAATCTCTTTAAGCAGTAAATTTATGATTTTAGTATTTTTTTTGTTTAATTTTAGCTTTATACTAAGACTTACTCGAAATATACTTGCTTCAGCTTTAACTATATGTCGGAAATCAAAATTGGTTCTAAAACTGTTTGTTTTTAAATTTTCCTCGTCTCCTAAAATACTGAATTCTAACATGGCATGACAGCCAGTTCAAAGTGTCACAAATCGTGGGTTACTACGGCAAAATGAGCCGCAATGCGTATAAAATACACGCGACTGTGACTCATTTTAAAATTCACAAACATCACCCTATTAAATATAAAATGAGCCGCAGTTACGCGTATCTTATAACGCCTGTTGCTCATTTTGCTGTACCGAAAAGAAAAAAATATTTTCAACTTACAGCAACTGTCATCAGGGCAACAAAGGCGACGGCAGTTCCGATTAAGGCGTAACCCCAGTGCGTGGAAAATTCGAACATGTCCTCTTCCACTCCTCCCACGCTCATTCTCTAAATAGGTATGCAAATTTGGAAGTCATTATGTAAAATTTATTTAATTTTTTTGTTTTGATATGTTTGAGCTTAGATACATGCGCTAACTTAGGTTTCTAAGGAACACGTACTGTAAGTGTCACTGGCTCTCCAAAAACGACACACATTTACCTTTTTATAATTTCCAGGTTTAAATCAATCCTTAAAGAGTATGCGGTTTTATTGCTTGTTAAATTATGCCTTCGCTACTCCTACAATCTTGAAAATATAAATAAATAAATAAATAATAATATTGTTGGCCACTGTTAACATTCGCCATAAAGGTTTTAGAGACAATTCACAGCAATAGATTTTTAGTTTATTGAACTGTCACATCAAAAATTAAACTTTGAATAAGTCCATTACAAAGGAATAGTAAAGGCATCAAACATCTATTTTAAAAGGATTTAAGGTTCTTTTTTATTCGCATTTTTTTTAAAATACCTATTTTTTGAATTTTATTAAAATTTTGAAATCTGTTTTGCTCCAAACCATCTCTAAAAGTTGTCCCTTATATCACTTTACCTTTTGATAAATTTTCACTAAAAACTGTACTAATGAAACTTTTTAAACAGCCCACAAGTGTTTTTGACCTTTAAAATATCTGTATCTCAAAATAGGATAACTAGTAAACAATGATATTATTACCGTTAGATACATCATAATGTCAAAGTTCCATTGCACCATAATATTATCTGATAAAAATCAATATTTAAATTTATTAACCTTTAGTAAAAACCGTCATAAGTGTGATGTTCTACCTTTAGTGAATGATTTGATAATGTGAAAATGGTACGTGATATACGTGGTATATACGTGACCACCTTACGGAAACTTTAGGTTTTTTAATAATTATTGAGTGATTACATTCTTTAAAGAGAGCATAAAATAGCCTGATTTATACTTCATTAGGTTTCCAAAGAACAATCCAGAAGTGATTTTAGAAGATTTTTCATTTGTAGTAAATGCTTTGAAATTGTTTCTACTCGCTAAAAGTGTTGAAAACAAAAAAAAGCAAGAGTTCAAAATTGTTGGAAAACTTCCAAAAGCTAAAGTCTAAAGGCAAACATATCCGTCGAAAATTCCTTTTCATCGTTTGCTTTTGAAAGTTTTTTTTGAACACTTGAATGAAGTATAAACCACGCTTAACAGTAACAGATATATTGCATGAGCCTCACAATAATTTATATCGTGCATATATTGCTTTTATTAAGAATTATTCAAACAATTGAACAGTAAAACACCATTTACCTTGACCCGGGCACGAAGTCCCATATTCTTGTTTTGTTACGATTTTATTGATGACATTGATTTATCTAAATAATTAGATTTTTGCTGTTTTAGTTTTTATTTAAAAGTATGTTCGGTAATCTTACTTAGCAATAATGTATCGAAGATTAGTATAAGCAA
The DNA here is from genome assembly GCA_030248175.1 of Microlaimidae sp. YZB2_3. NCBI lineage: Eukaryota > Metazoa > Nematoda > Chromadorea > Desmodorida > Microlaimidae > Microlaimidae sp. YZB2_3. The sequence goes on from JASAMX010034427.1 coordinate 33,824, forward strand.
GAATATGGTTAAAATAAGGTGAGTATATCATTCTTGCTTATACTATTCGCAGTACGGTGCATTACTACCCAAATCAATCCTAGTCTTCATTCTCAAAAACGAAAATAAAAAAGCACAACAATAAAAATTTAGAGACGTATGTTTTTAACCGTGAAACTGACGTTTTTTATTAATAAATAACAATAACAATGGATTTTGCTATTGAAGTTATCCAATAAAACAATTAGCTGTTAGAAATTAATTTTGGCTCTCAAAAGCTACCATAATTTGCTTAATTTTAATGTAATAAAATATTACATTATTATTTTACTAGTATTTTAACGAAAAACACATCGATGATTTTGGAGTATTTTATTTTATGTATTCTCATTTGTGTTTAATAATTTTATTAAATTTGACTTTAAAAAATTCTAAAAACACCACTGTGTTTTTTATTAAAATACTAAATTTTCAAAATTAAATTTTTTAAAATAAACTCCAATAATGTGACTGATTTTAAAGTTTAAAAATTAGTTGCAAAATTTTTTAATGTGATACAAAAAAAACGATCGATGAAAAAAACAAAGATAAATTTAGACGAATAATATAGAAACTTTTCCATATGTGGCATACACAAACTATGCTTTCAATAAATAGTTAAAACATCACGCATCAATAATTCATCTTTTCAAAAACCAATTTTAAGTTGGCTGCGATCAGTTAAAAAATATAACTGCAAAATCTATAGGAAAAAGTGATATTTACAAAGTTATACGCCAATATAAATCTTATGTGATTTTCAAGACCAAGAGTCTTCTCCTGTTAAATATAATCTTGAATGATATGTGTTTCTTTTACTTTTGCTCAACACGCACAATATTTACGAATTTGTACGGAACAATTTACGTAACAATTTACGTGATTCAAAGCGTTTATAGTTTAGATTTATGTATTACTTTTTAAAGCTTCTAATTTCATAAAAATTTAATGCAATTAACAAAACCGGGTCTTTCCACTAAATCTACTCTTTAAAAGTTGTTAATGGCTTTATTTCGTGTTTTCATTAAGTAATTAAACAAAAAAAACCCACGAATAAAGTTTAATAAGAAAATCATTAACTAGAAAATAAATTTTCTTAAAAAAACTGATTGTTTAATGATTTTTAAATAAACTTTATTCGTGGGGCTTTTAAACTAGAACTTTTTAACAACTTTTAGAGAGTAAAAACAATAAAAACTTTTAAAATATTACAGCCAAAATTTCTGCTGGACCAAAATCGTGGTACGGAGGTTGCATCGTGTCGTGACAACCGGGAAAAAGCGATCACAGGAGCGGGTTCAAGCCCTTAAAAAGATCGAAAAGATAAAAAAATCTGATGATCAAAAATGCTCTGTTTAATTTAAAAAATAACTGATTAGTTTTAATGACAGGTTTTGTAATTATACTATAATCAAATTTTTGACTAGCTACAGTATTAAATCTTGTTAAAAATACCGCAACGAAAATAGTTTTTTTAATAAACTGAAAAATATGTTATCGGTTATGACATACAACAAGCAGAGTTCTTTTTACCGTTGGTCAAAATTTTTTTGTTTTATTGGTTTTTAAACCATTTTAAAATTGTGTGAGAGTTCATCAAGATAGAAGACTGTCTGAGAATTCTTAATAAAGATTTACTGTCAACACAAACAATGATTTGTGTTGACATAAAAAAAATGTTGTATCAATCATATCATATAGGTGTAAAATGTGAATGAACATTTTCAGTCAAAAGAACCCTTAACTATGTTGTTTGTTTTGCACGTGGGCATCATAAAAAACACAACCTAATTATATATGATTATTATAAATATTTTCACTCATCGCATGTGATATTATATGGATTTGAGTTTTGAGCTCAAATATGTGCGTTTTTTATCCAAGAGAAGAGAAATAGTTTTTGAAATAAAAAAATTAACTGATTTATATGGCTTTGGTATTCTTTGGCTTTTGGCTCCAGGGGCCTATTTCATAAAGATTTCTGTAATTGTAAATTAATAAACGCATTTCATTTCTTCTTATTTTATTAATTAAAAAATACGTACGTAACTGTGGAATTTACGGAATTTACAGACATGTAATTTTTTAAATTCTAAACGCAATTTTATTAAAATATACTTTTTAATTAAAAATGCAAAAGAAAAATATGCGTTTATTAATTTACAGATGTAAATTAATTACAAGCAATTTTTATGAAATAGGCCCCAGGTCCTTTGAGGGACTGGGTTTCCTTTGTTTTGACCGGTAAATCCTGGACTGGCTCTATTGGTTTAGTGTTGATGAAGCCGGGAGAACTTGGAGCCGAAAAAAAAATTGCTAAAACATATACCTAAGTCTAAGTGAAGCCTAAAAAAGGTAAAAAAAACGACGACTCCAAGTTCTTTACTTATTCAAAATAAATTTTTAAATAAAATTTGTTTTCAAAACTGATTTAAACGTACCGACTAATGACGATATTCAATATTTGACACCGTCTAAAATTTGAATTTAGTACAGTTTTGCCGCCGAAGCAGACATACTTAAGGCTGGTTTATACTTATGACAAAACGTCCTTTGGACGAAGCCCAAAGGACAAAAGTCCTTTGGATTTTGTCCAAAGAATAAATACAGCGTAAAAACTTCTTTTGGACTTTGTACAAAGGACAAAGTCCAAAGGACAAAATCCAAAGGACAACGTGTTGATACTTTTTTGTCCTTTGGACTTTTCCTTTTGAATTTTATCTTTTGGACAAAGTCCAAAGGAAGATTTTAAATAGCATTCATACTTAGTCCAAAGAAAAAAGTCCAAAGGACGTTTTGGCTTTTCTATAATTGTCCTTTGGACTTTGTCCAAAAGACTTTTTGTCATAAGTATGAACCAGCCTTTAGTCCCACTGGACTCGCTCAAAATAAATACCGTGATATTTTATGAAAAAAAAGTTGAGTTTTTATTCATTTATTAAATATTTTTTATCTGCCTAGCAAATTAAAAAAAACACTTTCAAACAATAATAATTAAATGCAAAAAAGTTTAATAAATTAAAAAAGAGATTACATTAGAAAATTAAATATAGCTTTTAGTTCAGTAATATTTTGATGTTTAATTTTATTTTCTTTTGGCTGTAAATTAATTACATGATACAGGTTTTGTGGCTAAATACGTTGAAAGCGTTATTGGACAGCTACAGCGGATGATTAGTGCGGAGAAATTCATACGTATAAACCGTCAATAAAACCTCGCACAATATCAACTGTATTCGGATTTCGTTTTACCCAGAAATAAAGGATTGAAATAGCAGAAGTATTTTTTTAATTCTAATGGAATTAATACGACCCTCACCAGGAGATGACGCATATCGCTTCCAAAGAAAACGAGGACATAAAAAAATTACACGCTGAAGCGTGGGAGAGATACTTTCCCTAACTACCGTAAACAGCTTTCGAAATTAGCACTTTTTTCATGAATGAATTCACACGACGACACGCTTATTAAATTTAAACTTAAAGCGAAAAAAATAGTGTGAGTACACGTTTGAAATTTTTTTTCGTGAATTTTTCCAGACCAATCAATACGCAATATTCACTAATTTCTATACATTATTTAGCCTAATTTTTCAACAAAAAAAATTGTTTTAATTACAAATATTAACACGATGAACCGCAACAAGGCAGACTTTTAAGTGTTTTTATATTTTTAAAGATCTTTGTTTTATTGTTTATCCTAAAATTTGCTCTAATATATACAGTTTATTTACATTTTTGTAAAATGCAAAATGCTTGTGCTATAGATCTTTATGTTATGTTGTCATATAAGTATGCACTATCAAAATGACCAGTGCTTTTTTTTACTTTTTATTTTCATATCAATTAGTTTATTAGCATAACCAAGATTTTGATATTAGACAGTTTGCATTTCATATAGAAAAAAACCACTTTGTTTGTACTATAATATTGAATCAAACAATGAACATGTTATAAAAAAAGCTTGTTGACGATTTTATAAAGTCCATGAGATACAAGCATCTGTTTGGATGAAATTCATTTTTATATTTTTAGAAAGATAATTTTTTACAGAACAAGCTCATTATTCACGTAAGCAACGTTTAGAACAATGGTATTCGTCAAATTGAGTTTTTAATCTATTATCACGCTAGGGTGTAAATGAAAAACCCAGTTGGATTGATTTAAAAAAAATAAAACTATTAATAATAAATTAGGAATTAAATTAAAAAACAATTTTGCAATAATACCAAACAGTTAAAGCGATCTCCACAAAAACGTAAAACTTTAAATTCAATACATTATAACATTAATTGGTGCGGGTCTTTGGCGTAAAAAGTGAATTTTTAATACCGTCAAAAAATTTTAAAAACTTGAAGCCGCCAAAATATGCACTGGGAGCCGATAGTAAACAATTAGTTTGGAGTTAGGTTTACGCTTAGAAATAAGTTTTAGTGAATTCAAGTTCCGAATTCTCATTTCCAAGATCCAGTTTTAAGTTTTCAAGGTTCCTGTCTTGAGTCTCGAGGTAAAAGTTAAAACAGTACACATACACCCACTGTTTAGGGTCAAAATTAATGTTATGGGCGCTTTTAGGGTCAAAATTAATCGCAAAATATTTTTACAAATATTGTTATTTTTGACAAAAATTATATTTCAGGTTTTTTTAAAATTTGATTTTAAGGTCCGTGTTATGAAAAACACGTACTTAATTTTTTTCTGTTGTGTGCTTTACTTTGTATTTTTATCTAAGACTATGATTTACAGTGAATTGCATACTGATTTTGTTGGTGAGTTTCTTAAAATGCGGTCGGTCTAAAAACTAGAAAACACTTTTAAACATTTTTACTTTGCCTTCACCTTACGTTTTTTACAGTTCTTAAAAGCCAACAACAATATCTTTAAAAAATAATTCTTAAAAACACCAACAATAGGGTAGTGCATTTAATTTCGGCACTTTTTTGTTTTTCCGATGTAACTTTTCACTGTATGGCGCGATTTTCATGTTTGATAGCTCATTTTTAAGCTTTCACGATACTGCGTTGCGTCATAAAAGTTTCACTGTACGAAAATTGTTTTTTAACTTAATTAAATCAGTTTTTAAAAAAATGGAAAATTGCCGAAATTAAATGTGTGCATTTAATTTTGGCACTTTACAAACAATCGATTGTTTCTCAGTCAAAAAATCATCATTTTAAAAAATTTAAAAGCCTATCATTATCTTCAGACAGTTTGCTTTAATTTAAGCTTCTACTTGTGGTTCAAAGTTTAACTGGCAAAAAGTTAAAGCTAAAATGCCAAATGGTATCAAAATGAGCAAAATTTAGGAAAAAAGTACATTTAATTTCGGCACTTTTTAAAAGGACCCCCTTAATCGAGTTTAAGTGCAGTGCTATGACCCCTACACATTTCAACGTTGTCTTTTAACTATTTACAACTACAATTTAACACCCGACCACTTAATTCAACCCGTTTTTACCTACAGCAATATGTGTGCCGAAATTAGACTATTTTATTTTATAACGATTGCTCACCACAGACGCAACGTAGAACCACGGGGACTAAAAATTCGGAAAATAGACTAAATTTTACCAGGACAGTTTAATTTTTAAACCAATTTATTGCGTAATCATGAAATGCCCATGTTCTAAAAACGAGTAACAATTTTATTTTTTATATATCGCACAATTTCACATGAAAATATCATAACATAACAAATAAAAAGCTCACGACAGTCATCTATATATAATTAGCTCTCATTTGAGCTATCAAACGTCGTATTCCGTCCAGGATTACCAAAGATATAGTCCAAAATCGAAAATGCCCAATTGGGAAAAGTGCCGAAATTAAATGCACTACCCTATCTTAAAAAATGTTTTAGAAAATATTAATTTTCTAACTATAATTTTTTATATTAAAATAAACAAATAAACTCAGTCGACAAGACTTGGAGATCAATCAATTTATTAGTGATCAATTAATAAAACGTTATCACAAGTACTATATGACATTTTCAGTGTCCTTAAAATGCTGTCGTGAACAACAAAAAAGAAGAAGAAAAAACTTAAGCATATATTTTATGAAAATATATGTTTGTTTTATTTTTAACAAATAAAAGCAACTAAAACTAAATCTTCACAGTATATGATATGAATTTTCCAATAAACTTAATTAAAAATTTAAAATGAAAACAAACTGTCCTGTCTTGCAATTTAAAGCAAAAAAGTACAGAACTCCGCCTATTAACAGAAAAACAATTTAATTAACTGAAAATAAGTAATTTTTAATCTTGAAATCCAATCTTTGTTGTTTTAGCCGCGATTTAATTTTCAATGTAATTTACAAAATAAATTTTAAACCTAATTATATAGCATCACTATTCAATTATTTGACGAATTAGCATGAAAATATGACAGAACTCCAAAGTTACAATTGTTTGAGCTCTGGAGCTCGGAGCTACTAAAAGCAACACAAAGCGGATAGAAATGCCACCGTTGGCAATGGTTCAGATAATTTCTTCGTTCATAAAGATTAATCATTTCGCAGCCTCGCACGGCTTTTAAAATAAACATAATCCGCGCACAATCTTTTGTTTTCATATCGCGGATCAAAGCAAAAATTATTTTTATTATAATGCGCTGGTTGTGGCAGCTACATACAGCTCCGTTAAAAATTGTACGCTAATCTCGCGGTAATACAAGACAGGCATAAGAGCATGAAAAGACTAAAATGATGATTTCAATTATGTTTGAACCACCTGCCTGGAAACAACATTTTACTGATTTATTTCGCTTGGCAGTTACACCATTAGAACGTTTTAATGGTAACATTTAAAAAAAAACATCAGTTTTATTGATATATTGATAGTTTGCAAAAATATAGTTTTTAAATATTAATTTAACCATATATAATTTTTCCTTGTAAACGAAGTGCTATTTCTACACATTGATTGAACAATTATTATAATGTATTGTAACATTTATTAAAACAAGTTTTATTTTTTTAGCATTAAATAGGGATTTGTTGTTGGGCTTAAACAAATCTCTAATTTACCGCAAAAATAATAAGAATATATTGGCGATGTAAGTGATTTGTTTTTTAAAAATTTTTAAAAATTTTTTTTATTTAGTTCGATATAAACATGTTATATAAATGATTAGCAAATTTCTAATACCAAGAAGTAAAAGCAACCAGGCGTTTGCAATTTTTCTAAATAAACTCAGTCTAATAACACAAGCTCAGAAGCTTGCTACGGTCATGACTTTAGCCGCATTAGAATAAAAGTATAATTAAAAAATACCGGTTATTTTTTAAGAATAAATTTAGCACCAATGATATAATTTTACACATGATTAACGAAGAAAAAAAATCAACCTCGGAGCTACTGATATCGAAACCACAGTAACGAATTTAAAATCGAAAAATAAGACAAAAAATCAAAATATTTTCATTCAGGGGCTTACAAAATTAACTTGTATTTGCTATACATTATTATCTTTTAAAAAATTTTGATTTTTTACCTATAAACTATTAAAAATTTATACATTTGTTTCCTGGATAGTGCTCATAAATAAGCAAAGCTAAGCAAAAATAAGCATTTGCTAAGCAAAGTATATAAAAAACCTTAATAAATAAAAGGACATATGAAACGTGTGAAAAAAATTCGTTAATTTTATTTTAACCTTTTGCGATTGTTATCACTGCTTAGACGCGGAGTGTATATATGGCGTCCACGACTGATTCTACATATTAGGGCAGGCAAAAAGCAATAGCGGCGAGACAGAGATGCGCAGTTTAGCATTAAGTGCACTGGTACCAAATACCTTAGGCGTCTAAACAACGCTTTTTAGACGAAAAAAAATAACTAAAGGTTAATGTAATAGCAAATCTATTATAGATATAGATAAAAAATGAACCTTATTTAATTTACGTCATGGGGTGAAATTATAAATCTGATTGACTAAATTTCTCTGAAAACGTGGTGGATTTAAACAGCGGTTATATTAAAAATATATAACATATTAGAAAAGGAAAATATGTTACTTTATTCTTTGCTGACTGTTCTAACTAATTAGGGCCAATGGGCACCCTAGGGCAGTCAATGTGTCTGAGCAATCTATGAAGTCAATCATTGTTTCTTTATTATTATGTTATATAATTATGTTATATAATGTTAGATATATTAGTGTGTAGCTTAAACCATTGGATATGAGCTAAAATTCTAAAATGATTGTTTGTAATTACACTCGATGTTGCAGAAACACCGTTAGGTATGCTATTTTAAAAGCTTTTTTAAATATGAATAATAAGTTTTTTCCGAAATCACTAAAAAACATGATTACATGCGACGTGATGATTATAATTATTCGTGCAAATAACGTGTTATTTAGCTTATAATAATTTTTTAAAACAAATGCCTTAAATTTGACCGTGTTTCAGCCTTCGGTGATTTTAACTTACAATTCAGCAAAGCTTGGAACTATAAATTAAAAGCAGAAATAGGTGTATTTTATGATTTTAGCTTATTTGATCAGTTGTAATATTTTAGTAATAAAAAAACAAGCTAAAATTATTTTGATTTTTTTGTGAATAAAAAATATGGAGTGAAATTTAATTAAAAAATAAAACTGGTGTGGTTTAATTTGCTCTCTGGAATTTTATTTTGGTCGTTAATTAACAGTAGTACGATTGCAATAGGCCGAAGAGAAGTTCCGTATAAGGTAAATTGATGCTGATAAAAAAATTTGCTGATTGCACTTCAAATAAATGCGATAATATTCTTTATGTATAGCTGAAAGCCAGTGTTTGCCACAAAATTTTCAAAGCTTTTTTTTTTAAATTTTTTTGAAGTCGTAAGGCTGATTTTTATTTACGACAAAACGTCCTTTGAACAAAGTCCAAAGGAAATTTTAGAAAAGCCAAAACGTCCTTTGGACTTTTTTCTTTGGACGAAGTATGAATGCTACTTAAAATTTGTCCTTTGGACAAAGTCCAAAAGATAAAATCCAAAGGGAAAAGTCCAAAGGACAAGAAAGTATGAACACGTTGTCCTCTGGATTTTGTCCTTTGGACTTTGTCTTTTGGACAAAGTCCAAACGACGTTTTTACGCTGTATTTGTCCTTTGGACAAAACTCAAAGGGCTTTTGTCCTTTGGAATTTGTCCAAAGGACGTTTTTTCATAAGTATGAACCAGCCTTTATATGTACAAGAAGAATACGTCTTAGGCAAAAGCTCATACATACTTTAAACAAAATTAAAAAAAAATATATCGTAAATAGACGAATAATTATCTAATAAAGAATAGTAAAAATAATCTGACACAAATTGTTTCAGTGAAACTAAAGAAAAAGTACAAATTATATGTCTTCGCGTCATTTTCTTTTGCGAAACAAAGCAAACGAGGAACATAAATACCGTTATCGAAACGAATTTATTACTATTTGGTTATGGTAATATAATTACCCAATAAATAGTAGTAAATTTCTTCTAAATAATATAATTTGATTAATTAAATAAACGACGGTAAATGATATTGTTTTATCATTTATCATATTTGGTATTATAATATATCTTTATTTTGTGAAGGGCCACAGTTTAATTCGGTGGTATGTATTTAAAAAAATATATAAGTTTGGCTTAACAATAAATTCCATTTATTAGTAAAATTAATTTTTTTTTAATTCTCCTAGAAAATTACAGGAAAAGTTTTGAATTTTATGTTCCAAAGCTTAAGATTTTTAAGTATCAAAACCAAAATTTTTTGTTTAAAAACCATGACACGCCGCTAATAAAATTTACATATTCAAATAAAATAATGAAAAAATAAATCTAAATAAATAGCTTAAACGCGTAAAATAGGCATAATTTTAAATTTATTGCCGGAATTAACCTTTAATCTTGCAATTTACTTAAACATCGCAAAATCTTTCAGAAAAGTTAAAATAACTGTAAACTATTTTTTAAGATCAAATCTAGATTTAATGAAAATAAATATCGAAAATGTAATAACCGAAAAAAGTACGTAAATTGTAAAATAATGTTTTTATAGGAATTTTTTATTTATTATTTTTTATTAGGCCAAGTTTTGAGTACTGAAAATTATACAAATAAGTGCTACGCTGCAAAAATGGGTAAACATTAAGTCAAAATTCTTGAATACAATACCTAAAACTTTGACGTTTAAAATTACCCAAGATTGTAATAAGAAACTAGCCATGACGTAATTTACGTAAAATGACACTTTTTTAACGAAACAAAAAAATTGTCAATACAAAAAAGGAGAGACAATTTCAATGTGGCAATAATTCAATTCTTTCATTCAGTTTTTTTTGCTCAACTAATACAATAAACCGCTGCGAGCATGAGCGTTCGGCCCATTACATTTTCAATGCTAGTTCTAAGCTGGGTTGCGTGTGGACAGTTGAGCGGTTGAAGAACTTACCCCGCTTTGGAGCGCAATAAGAAAGGAAGTTTGTGGAAGAAGGAAAAAAGTAAGTGATATCGAGCGATTCTATTGAGAAAAAGGGGTTATAATTGAAACCTGAGCGTGACGTAAATCGGTGTGTATGTCGAAATATCGACGCGGCGTCCCTCTGAATGCACACGGAGAGAGGGTTGAAAAACGCGGGGCGGGGGGAACTCAAGCGGCGGCCCGCTCGGCCGGCCCGGCTCATTGAGAGAGAGAGAAAAAGAGAAAGCGGGGGACGGGCCGAGAGAGCTTATTGGTGTCGCGTAGAAGCAGCCGGCGCTTACCCCGCGGCGCTCGTGGTCGGACCGCGCAGCCACCCCCGCGCAGCGCCACAGAGCCCGCCGCGCCCAATTACGACGCCGCCGCGAATATGGAATGGGGAACGGGATGGAAAAACAGAATGAAACCCGCCCGGCGGTTTCCATGAATGAAACCGCCGCCCCCCGTTCACAGATCGCGCCATCAAGCTACTTCATGACGCCATTTTACTTAGTTTTGCTTTGGATATGCGGCGCACGAGCAAAGAACTGAAGCGCTCGTGTTTCGGAAGATGAGATATGGCTAGCATACGGTAATTGAAACAGTAAATATGGTTCCCTTTTCTTTCCCATCTCTTGTTTTTTTATTAATATAAGTTTGTCCAGTGGTTTCGACGAAAGAAATAGAAATCCGTTCACGGGGTTAATACATACTGCCTGCTTACACTACACCACTTATGTATCTTAATGAATTAATGCGTATTACAAATTATTTCCTATTAAGCTAAACAAGTGGTGAGTAGATACATATCGTAAAGTACAAAGCTGGTGTGGTTTATCTAAGAATAAATGAAAACAAAAATTTAGTTATAAGAAAGGTACTGTATACGGGACAATTCAATTCTAGTAAATTATTTAGAGCGGACTGCAAAAATTTAGTTTAGAACATTGTTATATAGGTAATTTTAACCTAGCTGCCTGATCAATTGCAGTAATAAATGGGTTATTTGACAACAAAGCAATATAAAATTTTAACAGTTTAATATTAAGAATTAAAAATTTCATTTTAACAATTATTTATTATACTTACAGCAATCTTTGACAAGCGCGAAATCGCCACTTTTTCAATTAGAAGGTTATTGTTTCCATATTATAACTAACTTTTGTTTCATGTTTTAAGCTTAAAGGAATGTAACTTACTGAAGATTCGCGCTTTCTTTAAGCTTTTTTGTGTTTAACTTAGTCTATATAAGTTTTAAAGCGATGAAATAGACTATTAATGGTATATATATATATATATAATTTAAGTCAAAAATTTTTTTATAATTTACCTTTTAAAAATTAAAAATATTTAAAATGCCTTATAATTCATTAGTATTACATAAAAATTTTTTTATTAACACTTTTTGCTAAGATATATACCATACTCGTTCAAGTATCTTACTAAAACTGAATTGCATTGCTATACTAATATTTTTAGTGTATTATACTAATAATATAAATATTGATAAACGTATTATTATTATCAATTATATCTTACATAATCAATAACAAGTATGTTTTACATACATATTTTACATAACCTCTAAATCGGATTTAAGCTTTATAAATATTTATTTACATACAAACTGTTATTATCAAGTTAAATAATTTCTGCCTTTTTACTATACATATGTCATGTTTCAAACAAAACATTTAACAAACATACATATTTATTAAAATAATATATATTATAATAGATGTACATATACATATGCATATTTAAACAAAAAACACGTAATATTGGTTACATAACCTCATTCATACTATTTATATATAATATAACACTTTATTTATAACTCATTTTCTAAATAATATAATAATAGATAATTTTATATAATTTTCAGTCTTAAATTAAATTACATATCATTCCTACCTATAACAAATTTGTTTGCTCCTAATTTTTAACTTATAATCCTCATTTAATATTTTTTTTTAAATTTTTTAAAATAATTTTGTTTCTGCATAGTTTCTTAAATTTTGCTTTTCAAAATTTGTTTATAATTTAAAAACATTATGTAACAGTTTTTTATTACCCATACACTCTATATATTTTTTAAAAAAAATTTTTACTTTGGATGTTACAAGGCAGTTTATTCAGGTAACTAACGCAATTAATTTAAACCCTCCTCCTATTTTCTATTATATTTGTATGTGTAAGAAACAACTACAAATTTGAAAAAGTGGCGATTTCGCGCTTGTCAAAGATTGCTGTGAGTATAATTTTTTCAATTTTTATTTCATCAGATTAAAAAAATGCAATTTAATGCAATGTAATTAAAAAAGTGCTGTGTAATTAGTTCAACGTATAAATAAATTATTATCATATGGTAAAAATTTTTACTCAGTGGGCAGCTTGCCAAATCTAATACAAATTTCTTATGGAAATAATGTCCATCTCAGACTAGTCCACATTTTTTCTGTCTAAACACACGTCCGGGGCTAAATCGCTCCGTGGTGCTACCGCGCCACCCATGATAAGCAGAATAGACGTTTGTATAGTAGAATTTAAAATCACAAGCAAAATGTCATTTCGATAAGTTTATGAATGAATTACTATACCAATTTTTTTTGTTAAATTATTGCGCATTATTATTAAAATTGAAAAAAAAACGCAGCTGGATAAAAATCAATTTATGAACGGGTTAATTGCTTGAATGCTAAAATTATAACACGAAAACGAAATAAACAAACATGCTATGCTTTAAATAAAATTATATCAATTATTAAAAGTGCTGCTTAAGCCGTACATTGATAAAAAACATAACTGTTTTTAATTAAAGATTTATTAATTGATTAGTTTGGCTTCAAGACAACGCTCATTAAAATAACACGTCGGTTCATACTTATGACAAAACTTCTTTTGGACAAAGTCCAAAAGACAATTTTATAAAAGCCAAAACGTCCTTTGGACTTTTGCCTTTGGACGAAGTATCAACGCTACTTATAGAATTTGTCCTTAGGACAAAGTCCAAAGGACAAAATCCAAACGGAAAAGTCCAAAGGACAAAAGTACGAATACGTTGTCCTTTGGAATTTGTCTTTTGGACTTTTTTCTTTGGAGTTTTCCCTTTAGATTTTGTGCTTTGGATAAAGTCCAAAGGACGAAATCCTTTGGACTTTGTCCAAAGGACGTTTTGTCATAAGTATGAAATGAACCGACCTTAAGATTGTGAATTACAGCCAATATAACGTTTATTACTGACATATTTTAATCAAATATAATTTATTGAGAAAACTACAAATCTCAAAAAATATCAACTGTGTTACAAAATACCTTAATATTATATAATCGCAAAAATTTTTTAGAGTAGCATCGAAAGATAACAATACAAACCATTACATACAAAGGTGTGTCATGCAGGCTTTTAACTGCTACGAAACAAATCACAACCATAAGTTAAATGTCTATAAAATTTATTTTTAAGGACCATGTGACATAATTTTGCCACAAAAAGTAATGATATTTTGTAACGTTAATCGCAACAGCTATCAGTCGGTAAATTATTTATATTAATTGTTTTAAATTACTATTAAAAATACAACTCTTTGTACGGTTCGTATTATTAAAAATTCTATACATTCTTGTTGTTATTCACTTTTTGTATAGCAATAAAACTATTTTGTTCAAACATTGATTACCGGAATTTTAGTTTTGTGTCAATTTTTAAAAAAAATATAACTACAAAATTATAATTTAAAACAGCGAAAAAGCATTAAAAAATGTAATTATTATTAGGCAATTAAAAATTAAGATTATAAGTAGTAGGTAATAAAAACAATTGATATCAACATTAAAAAACGATGCACAATAAAATGTTAATTTATGTTAAACGAGTCCAGTGCTTCTTCAAAATGATTCTACGAAAATTTTTTACAAACCAATTTTTTTTTAACCAGTCATTATTCAGAAAGAACAAAGGTGGAACCTTTGGAAAGACTTTTTTTGACTTTGCGATGCAAAAACCAGCATAATTTTTTTATATTTTTAAATATAAGCAGACTAGAAAAATATATCGTCGTTACTACGGCAAAAATAGCCACAATTTGTATAAAATATATATGACTGTGACTTATTTTAAATTTTACACAGCACATTAGTAACTACAGAATATTTTACAGTGTATTTTATAATGACTGTGGTTTATTTTGCCGTGTGTAACGATGATATTTTATGTCGTCAGCACGTCAGGGCTTCAAGGTCGTCTGCGCTGCGCCCGCTTGATTAAACAACAATTATTATTATTATTTATTTTTACACAACAAAAAATATATGCATTGAGAATGAAGCTTTATTTAACCCGTTCCTGTGATGGCCTTTTCCCCCGTTACAACCGTAAAACCTTCGAAACCTAAATCTCACGGTGGTGGTATTTTTTGTATGACCAATGTCGTATATAAACCGTACTGTAGTAAACTCAACGTATGACCTAGGTCGTACTTAGATCATATATAATTTTTTGTGCGAACAATTTTAATTTTTTGATCATACATAAGTAGTCCATACTTCGTCCAAAGGAAAAAGTCCAAAGGACGTTTTGGCTTGTCCAAAGGACGTTTTGGCTTTTCTAAAATAGTCCTTTGGACTTTGTCCAAAGGACGTTTTGTCATAAGTATGAACCAGCCTTTAATCCGTCCAATCAACTGCGCGCAAGCCATTCTCATACAAATTAAACGATTTAAAATTTAAATTATTTAGTATAGAAGATTCAAGAATTCGACACTCAAACTGGGAACCATTGAAAATTGAAGAATTCTTACTAGTGATATTTCTAGGAGTTCAGGGGCTCCGAGCTCCGAAGTTTCGGAGAGAAACTAGGCTTTTAACCCCCGAAGATTCGCCCAATTTTTCTACTAATTTTATAAATAAATGAAGAGTGATGTCATAGCTTATTTGTCAAAATTTTTTTGAAAATTAATTTTTTTTCAAAACTTATTTAAAACACTAGAAATATAGTCTTCTTAAACACGTAGGTAGAATAATTTTAAATGTATTTTAAGCTTAAAATAGCTTAAGATCGCTCTTTTAGGTATTGGAGTTCTAAACCTCCCTCTGCATTAAATGGCCGGAGCTCTGGAGTACGGGTGTGCATTGCCAGAAAATTTCATTTTAGCCGCGCCTTAGCTTTAGTACTAAAGGTTCAAAAATCTTTTAGCCTTAGCTTTAGTACTAAGCCCAAAAAAGGCTTAGTACTAAAGCACTTTAGCCTTAGCTTTTGCCAAACTGACAAATATGGAAATGTTCCTAAATTTAAAAAAATTATCCCTTTTTTAAGATAGTTCTTGGCATTGCATTGTTAAATTTAGGGTAAAAACTCAACATTAAAGATCTTTTTAACGTTTATTGCATTAGGTCTTAGCTTTATATTTAAAAAATATTATTTTTAGGGTTAATTTTACAATTTTAAAGTTGCTCTTGTAACTGTATTTCAGTTTTAACTTTAAATGTTAACAGATGTATCAAAATAGCTAACTATCAAGAATAGTTTTTCTGAAATGAATATCTAAAGCAACAAAATATTTAACCAACATTTTTTTATTAAAAAGAACGCTTAATGCATAATAAACTTTACAAAATACCCATATGAAATTGTTCAAATAAGATTATTTTAATATTAAACACTTAGAAACTCGAAAAATACTTCAAAAAAGCAAAAAATCAGTATTTTCTAATGCTTAAACAAAAATAAGAAACACAAAAAATAAAACCCCATTTTCATAGCACCTTAAAACCAAAATTCGTTTAAATCACTTTAATTAGCATTATTGTTTAAAATATTTACTCATGTTTCTTTTAAAGTAAAAATATAGTATATTCAAGTTTATATAAGGCATATAAAGCATAGTTTTTAGGCAGCTAAGAGTGAGAGAAGGGGTTGAGATGGTTGCTTACCGGCGGTAAATTGCATCTTAAATTCTGGGAAGGATGTATGGAAAATTTTGAAATCTAAAAGAGGTTCAGGGTGTGTCTTGTGGATTTTCAAAACAAAATACTTTAGAGGTGTCAGATTAAAATTCTGGAGGGGAGCCAGATTAAAAAAAGAGAATTTTTCTGAGGGTAACTCGATTTTTGTCTAGGAGGGAGGTTCAAAATTTTGAGGTTAAAGGACCCCATCATTCCTCTCCACTTCATGGATAGAAATCTCATTAAATAATCATGTTTTTGATTGGTGAACACTTTTTTTTGGTTTTTTGGTCATTTTTTTGGCCAATCATTTTTGGGTGATTTTTAATTTTCCTGGCAAAAGCTAACGTTTTGCCAGGCCCATACCTTTTGCCGAGCTTTTGCCAGCTAATTTCAGTTTAGCCGCGCCTTAGCTTTAGTACTAAGCCCAAAAAACCCTTTAGTACTAAAGCACTTTAGCTTTAGCTTTAGTACTAATGACACCCGTAATATATATATATATATATATATATATATATATATATATATATGGGTGTATACTACTTCTGGTAATATTATTTTTAATAGAGTGTTTTAAATAAATCAATTATTACTACCTGGTCGTGCAGGTCAGTTATTTTCAAATCAAATAAATCATTTTACATTTATTATTTTTTACTATATGATAAAAAAGATTCCATTTTATGTTATTAGCGAAGAGTTTAGAGGTGTATGACAGTTTATTCACGTAAGACGATTAGAATTGTCACAGGTAAGTATTAATTTTTTAACACACCGAAATTGTTTTTAAAGCGAAAACACGTTCAATGAATTTCATGTTTCTGTCAAAAAATCGGTGTTATATCATTTGATTTTTTGAAAGGTTTTTTTAGGCTGTGTAAGGTTTAAACGAAATTTAATTATTTTTGGTTTTAGCTTTAATATTATCAACAATTAAGTGTTTTAAAAAAAGCTTTTATACTTTTATTTGTTCCCTTGGGGCAAAATAGGATAAAGCCAAAAAAAGGTTATTCGCTCAAAATTTTTTGGAATGAAGCTAAAAAAAAACTTTTTGCAAAAAAATTTGTTAGAAAACCTTGTAATTTTGATATATTTTTTAATTAAAACTTTTTATGTTGCGCGCTAAAGGGGGGCTAATGTGCAACCCCCAACCATTGGGGGGCATTCCTGACTATATACCGGTCTTACCTCAAAACCACCTCAAAACACATACTCGGGGGTTTTCGTAGGTCCTGGTATGAATCCGACCTCCGCTTTTCGATTTGACCCCCGAGGGGGGGCGCTAGGGCGGTAGCCCCCTCCTTGGGGGGCATTCTGACTATTTACCAGTTTCACCTCAACCACCGTCCGAAACACGCACTCGGGGCTCTCCGTAGGTCCTGGTTAAGAATCCGACCTCCGTTTTTCACATTCGACCCCCCCAGGGGGCGCCAGGGGATGCAACCCCC
>JASAMX010034429.1:0-14149 GCA_030248175.1 Microlaimidae sp. YZB2_3
CATAGGTGGGCAGCCTCTCGGATTTGGGGGGTCAAATTTTAGGGGGGCGTCCAGCAAGACCCAAATTTTGATTGGGGGTGTACCCAATATTTCCGCGCTGCCTTAAAATGAGCTTAAAACGCGTAAAAAAACGTAAAACAAGCTTATAAATGCTTTAAAACTGTGTAAGATTAAAACAAGACCTTATTGCAACTTATAAATTTTATTTTTTTTAATTCTTTTAATAATAATGTGCAATGGTGCAGTCATGATTTCATTTCAGGGGCGTCGGTGTGGGGGGGAATAATAGTGATGAAAAAGCGGCGCGACGCGCCGGCGCCGGCGCCGCCTCGCGGCGCCAGCCGACGCAAAGCCTCGGCCGGGGGGTCTGTGGGTGTCCCCCCAGCCGCCGGAGTCGAAAATTTTTTAAAATATATACTAAAAACGGCTTAAAAATCGTCTCCTGGTGATCGCGTGAACATACATTTTACATTTTTTTACCTATTTTCTACATAATTTTCTGTGATCTTAAAAATTCAGTCAGGGGGTTCGGGGGGAACAATGCCCCCTGGAGGAGAAAATTTATAATTTGAGGCGCTAAAATACACTAGAAATTTTAATTCCAAATGATACTAATTACAAAATTTAAGGTTTTTTATAGCTATACTATACATTTATAACATGTGTTTAAAACGTTAAAAAAGGATAATAGTGTTTATAGTAGTTTTATTAAACATGTATGCCTTAACTACTGAATGGGATAATCGATTTGCAATTGAAAAACTAAGATAAATTGCCAATTTAAACTGCCCGCGTAGCGGGGAAATTTAAACTGCCCGCGTAGCGGGGAAATTTAAACTGCCCGCGTAGCGGGGGAATTTAAAGGTAATAAAAGGTAATGAACGGGGAAATAAGGTAATAAACACTCCGCGGGAAGCGCGGAAAAATTTTTTAGTCCTTTTATAACACTTAAAAATTTTTCTTTGGGAGGCGAATTTGGGGGGGGGTGTCCCCGACTACCCCAAATTTAAGAGGGGGTGTCAGCAAAATCCAAAATTTGGGGGGGTATAACCCCCCCCAACCCCCTCCCTGCCCACCTATGCCCATCGGCAACATAATAGTTTCAAAAGCAGCTTTTAAACATAAATATCTCTACTTGTGCTTCAGAAATTGCAACTGTTTTTGGACGAAAATCACCAAGATAAACTTATTAGCATTTTTTTTCGAAATTTTTTCTACGACTAAAAGGAAACTTTTGACATTTATTATATACATTTTGTTATTTTCTCTGGTTTTTTATTCTCAATTTATGATCAATACTGTAGTTATTTTATACGCAATGCACGTGATAGTATTAGCAATGGTTTTACAGATTGTTGATTTTTTAAAAAATTACAGTTCGACCGGGGCTTAGATTTTTAGGAGTATCTTTATCTCTGAATTTTATTTTCGAAACAAAATTGTATGGATATTTACGAAAACGATTTCAATATCATAAAATATTGTTACACACTAATATGATTTTTTGAACGAAAAGACCCCTTCCGTAGATATAGAGAGATATTTTGTTGATTTTTTTCAGTGCGCATTTTTTAAGCCGGGGAAAAAAGAAGTAGGCAGACCTGCGCCCCCCCCCCCCCCCGGGTTAAAGGGGGGGGCGATTTTAAACGGGGGGGGGGCAACTTTTTTGAACACGGGGGGGGGGCAATACAAACGGGGGGGGGGGCAAGAGCAGGGGGGAAAGAAAAAAAAGAGAAAAGAGAAAAAAAAAGGAGAAAAAGAAAAGAAGGGAAAAGGGAAAAAAGGGACAAAAAAAGCGGAAATAAGGTAAAAATAGGTCTAAAATGGCTTAAAATACATTAAATTGGCTAAAAACTGCTAAAAATTCGCGATGATGGCGTCATCATAGGTCAAAAGTGGCGTCATATTTAACCAAACACACCATAGGGTACTTTTCATTTTTTGGGGGGGGGGGGGAAAAAAAAGGGGGGGGGGCAAAACCCCCAAAAAAACGGGGGGGGGGGGCATTACGAAACAACAGAGGGAAATAGGTATTAGTATTATTACATGTTGATGTTGCTGCTAACTACAGTTTTTTTTGCGCATGATATCTAATTATTTTATTTTATAATTTAAACATTAAAGCTGAAAGTTTTTTTAGGATGAATTTTTTTGCCCACGCCGTGGCTCAATTGGCAGCGGGAACGGCGTCATCCATCAAAAATCCCAACCAATTGTCCTTCATACCTCAACTTTACAGGTCTTACTTTATTATTATTACTTAATTTTAGTTTTCTGATTATACAAATTTAGACCGTCCGATTATAGCTAGGGGACCCGTTTTATTTTGTCTTATTTGCTTCCGTAAATGTCTTCTACTATTTCTGTCACCTGCTTGCGTATTTTCAAAACGCGGATTTTTGGTGTATTTTTTGATTCCCAATGTGTTGTAAACATTTGGACGCAAAGAATATTTTGGATTTAGTTATATTATCGAAAGTAAATTAACCTGGCTCACTCCATTTTCAAATTTTTTTATAAAACACCAAGATACTGATTTTTGGCTTGGTTTTTGAGTAAACACTATGTATTAAAAATCTATAGGCTTTGTATTAAAAATCTATGATAGCATGATAAAACAATAATTATTAAAATTTAATGTATTTAAATACACAAACTCTTTTTAGTGCAAAAACAGATGGGAAACTGAAAGAAGTTCAAGTCATTGCTTGTGAGAAATGGCATGACCCAGTAAAAATTTACGTAAGTGCTTTTGTTTTGTTTTTTTACACCTGTATACCATAGCCTATAACTATAGCACCATAGCACATAAAGTTTTGTGTTTTGTTTTTTTAAAGTGCAAAAAACTTAATTTCAGTAATATTTTTTTAATTGGTTTTGATTCTCATCTAAGAGCAAAGAGTTTTTTGTATATTAATACTAATACTTTTTATCCAACGATTATAAACGTAAAGCATAAAATATTAATTAATACAACCTAAGAAAAACGTTAAATTTTTGCAGAAAACTCAAACGTGCAGCTTTTCTAGCAAAGCTTTGTCATCTGCTGCTAGATCTTGTGCACAATAATTTCTAACATAGTTGTAGTTTTTAGCAGTTAATATTGCGACTTTCCATACCATCTCGCACAATGAGTCTTTGTGCAAAAAAATTGTTTTAGTGAGTACATTTAAGGTCACGTGCGCTACAAAAACTGCATGTGCATGTTTTTTACAAAATGTTGAATTGTCATCAGGCGCACATCTACGATTGATATTGCAAAAAATCTCTTCCTTGTCAAAGTAAAACTTTATTATTGGCTAATAATCAAACCAAACTTTCTTTTTTTACTGTTATGACAAGTCTTTCAGAGCACTTCCTAAAATTTTAAGCACAATCATCGATCAATTTTTAGTGACGCGTTAAATGCATTTTAGGCTTTGTTTTTCAACTTTTAGTCAAATTTGTTTGCAGGTCCTATTTTAACCTTATATTAGCATAATATGGATAAAAAATTTAATAAAAACTTAAAAACTTCTGATTAAGTGATCTATTTAGATGTACAAAATATTGGTAAGAAGAGTCAACGTTAATGTGGATCAGTACATTTACCGGTCCTACAAGGAATTTTGTGAATTCTACGTAAAGCTTCGGCAGAAGTAAATTTTAAAAGATATTTAGTTAAAATTAATTCCATTAATTAAATTTTATTAGCAGTTCTTACCATTTTTAATAATTAAAAAATCAATGTTTGTTAGTTGTCAGTCAAACAAATTATTGTGTTTGGCAGGGTTATAATATTTGGTTGTTATTGTGACAATAAACAATTTCTACAATCGTCAAAAATTGAAGAAAAAAAATCAAAAATTAGCGAAGCATTGTTTTATCAAATCTAATTTTTTTGCTCCTTAGTATCATAGGTTTTTTAGAAAACGGGGTAAAACTGGTAAAATTTTGAGACTTAAAATATTGCTATAAATTTAGAAATACCGGTATTTTAACAATAAAAGAATTTATTTCTCAAAATCGCAAACTTGATCGGCTTTCAAATGATTTCATTTTTTTATTAATCCGGTAAATTCATTCCGCTAAATATTTGAATTTTGTGATTTTTCATTTAAACAAAATGGTGTTTTTATAACAACAACAGTATGGATAAGCTTTTGATTCAAAATTAATAATTTTTAATTGACCAATTGATGCTTCCATGTTTTATAAAGTTCTCTTAAAAAGTTTGTTATTTGTGTTCGCGTTGATATAATTGTAAACGAATAATACACGGCAAAATGAACAAAACATTTGAATGTGTTTCCATTTTGTTAAAAAATATCGTTTCGTTTTACAGAGGTAGATCAACTCGGTGAACTTTTTAGTTTTGGTTGATACCATTGTAACACCAACTAACACAATCAACATTCCATATTTTTTAGATTTCCTTGGGTAACGATTGAGGCCTTGCCAACCGACGAAAGTTTGGTGTTTCGAACTAACATTAGAGACGTAGCGGAGCGAAGAAAAAAGTTTATTTCCAATTTTCTGAAATCGCTCTTTGGTCTTCCTTCGGAAATCACTAAGGTATTTTGTTTGATATTTCTATTTGGAGCGTTTTTAAGTAAATAAGTAAAGAACAAAAATACAAAAAAACAAAAAAAAATGTTTTATCAGATAACTGCAGTTTTGTGTTCAAAAATTAACATGTAATTGTTTTAGATGGGTTCATTCTTGTTTTTTGTAAGTTTAAAACTGCTTTTACTCTCTGCTCAAGCTTAAAACGCAAGCAGGCACATAAATAAATGAAATCAATATTCTGTCTGTTTTGCGCATAAATTGTCGGCTATTAATGTTCCAAGCTCAAAGGGTGCTTGTTTTTATAAAATAACTTCTTGTAGACTTGATAATTCTGTTAGACTTTTTTTAATATTTTTTTATTACGTTAATAATAACAATGTTTATTTGAAAATGTTATTTTCATTTTAGTGTGACCTGGTGTATACCTTCTTTCATCCAATACTTAGGGACCAAAAAGAAAGAAACGCCACTAACCCTGCACAAGGTATAATTTCAATAAATAAAATTCAAAACGTTGATAAGTTACATCAAAGTTTATCTTGATTTAAATCGACTATTAAAACCAAATTCTTGTATTTTGCAGCGCTGAGTTTTAACATTCTAGCGAAAATAACCCCAACCCTACTATGTTGTATTTTTTCACAATTGTCAAAAAAATGACACTATAATTGTTTTTGCCGATTCTGGACTTCGTAGGAGAAGGGCCCTACCGTCCGAACTCGTGGAAAAATTATTGAAATTTAAAAAAATAGCTTAGAATGTTGTGCTTGTGTGGATTAGTGTGAATGCATACCTGTGCTCTGCCTCCCCCCCCCGGGTTTTATTGGGGGGGGGGGGCAATTCAAAAAAGAGGAAGGGGGGAGCAACTTTTTTGAAACGGGGGAGGCAATAAAACAGGGGGCAAGCAGGGGAGAAAGAAAAAAAGAAGGGAAAAGGGGACAAAAATATCGAAAATAAGGTAAAAATAGAGGGACCTGCAAACAAATTTTAATTAAAAGTTGAAAAACAAAGCCTAAAATGCATTTAACGCGTCACTACCAATTGATCGATGATTGTGCTTAAAATTTTAGGAAGTGCTCTGAAAACTTTTTCTCATTAACAGTAAAAAAAAAGAAAAGTTTTTCAGTTTGATTATTAGCCAATAATAGAGTTTTACTTTGACAAGGAAGATTTTTTGAGATATCAATATTCGTAGATCCGTACACCTGATGACATATTTAACATTTTGTAAAAAAACATGCACATGCAGTTTTTGTAGCGCACAGTAACCTTAAATGTACTAGCTAAAACAATTTTTTTTGCAGCAAAAAGACTCATTGTGCGACGGAAAGTCGCAGTCAAAAACTACTAACCACACTTAGAAATTATGTTGCACAAAGTGCACTTTGCTACAAAATGAAAAATTATTTTTTTGTCTAATAATTTTTTGCTTCACATTTTCATATCGTTGGAAAAAACGTATTAATATACAAAATCAAAACCAATTGAGAAAAATATTACTGAAATTAAGTTTTTTGCACTTTTTAAAAAAACAAAACACAAAACTTTATGTGCTATGGTGCGTATAGTTATGGGCTATGGTATACAGGTGTAAAAAAACAAAACAAAAAGCATTAATGTAAATTTTTACGGGTCACTGCCATTTTCTGCAAGCAACGTACACTAAAATCCTTTCAGTTTCCCATCTGTTTTTGCACTAAAAAGTACTTTGTGTATTTAAAATACATTAAATTTTAATAATTATTTAATGTATTAATACAATGCCTATCATAGATTTTTTAATAGCATCATAGATTTTAATACAAAGACCAAACTCAAAAACATATCTTGGTGTTTTATAAAAAAACTTAGAAAATAAAAGTTAAGCCAGGTAAATTTATTTTCGATAATAATCAAATGTCTGAAATATTTTTGCGTCGAAATTGTTTACAATATAGTGCAGGAAATAGAAAAATATGTACCTAAAAATCCGCGTTTTGAAAAACACGCAGCACGGTAGAATAAAGATAGTGAGAAGAACATTTACGGAAGCAAAGTAAGACGAAATAAAACGGGTACGGCTTTAATCGGACGAGTTCTAATTTTGTATAATTAGAAAACTAAAAATTAATAATAATAATAATAAAAAGTAATACCAGTAAAGTTGATGATTGCGAGGACATGTTTTGATGGATAACGCCGTTCCCGCTGCCAATTTGAGCCACGGCGTGGGCAATTTTCATTCCTAAAAAAAACTTTCATGTTTAATGTTTAATTAAAATAAAAAAATAATTAGTTATCATGCGCAAAAAAAACTGTAGTTAGCAGCAAAATTAACATGTAATAATACTAATACCTATATTTTTATATTATACTCGACTTACTGTGTACACTGAAAAAAATCAACAAAATATCTGATATTTACGGAAAGGGGCTTTTCGTTCAAAAAATCATATTAGTGTAACAATATTTTAAATTGTTTTTGAAATATTCATACAATTTTGAAATTCAGAGATAAAGATAATTCTGAAAAACTAAGCTCGTTCGAACTGTAATTTTTTAAAAAATCAACAATCTGTAAAACCATTGCTAATATCAATGTGCATTGCGTATAAAATAACTACAGTATTGATCATAATTCTAGAATAAAAAAACCAGAACAAAATGTATATAATAAAATGCAAAAAAAGTTTCCTTTTAGTCGTAAAAAATTTCGAAAAAAATGCTAAATAAACTTGGTGATTTTCGTCCAAACAGTTGCAATTTCTGAAGCACAAGTAGGTATATTTATGTTTAAAAGCTGCTTTTTAAAACCACCTTGCCGATGAGAGGCTGCAGGGGCGGGGGGGGGTTATATCTCTAACCGATTTTGCCTACTCTTTAAATTTGGGGGGTACTCGGGGACACCTCTCAAATTCGCCTCCCAAAGAAAGTTTTTAAGTGTTATAAAAGGTACTAAAAAATTTTTCCGCGCTTCCCGCGGAGCGCTCACTCAATTATTTCCCCGTTCATTACCTTTTATTACCTTTAAATTCCCGCTGGACGCGGCAGTCAGTTTTCCCCGCTACGCGGGCAGTTTCAGCCTCCCCGTTATGCGGGCAGTTTAAATCGGCAATTTATTTTAGTTTTTCAAATTGAAAATCGCATTATCCCATTCAGCAAGTCAAGGCATACATGTTTAATGAGACGACTATAAAACACTATTATTCATTTTTTAACGTTTTAAACACATGTTATAAACGTAAAAGAGGAGCTATAAAAAACCTTAAATTTTGTAATTAGTATCATTTGGAATTAAAATTTCTGAGTGTATTTTAGTGCCTCAAATTATAATTTTTCTCCTCCAGGCATCGCTCCCCCTGAAACCCCGGACTGACTTTTTTAAGACCACAGAAAATTATGTAATAAATAGGTAAAAAAAAATGTAAAATGTATGTTTATGCGTATTTATTACGAGACGATTTTTAGCCCTGTTTAGTATATATTCTAAAAATTTTTCGACTCCGGCGCCCTGGGGGACACCCCCCACCCCGCCGAGCCGCCGCTTCGCGTCGGCTGGCCGCGCCACGCCCCCCCGGCGGCGGCGCTTCGCGCCGCTTTGACAACACTTTTCTCTTCCCCGTATACCCTCCCCCCCTAACGAAAATTACTGCCCTGCGCCATTGCACATCATCACTAAAAAGAATTAAAAAAAATAAAATTTATAAGTTGCAATAAGGTTCTTGTTTTAATCTTACACAGTTTTTAAAAAAATGTTTATAAGCTTGTTTTACGTTTTCTTTTTTTTTTTAATCGTAATTTTAAAGCAATGCGAAAATATTGGGTACACCCCCCAATCAACTTTGGAGCCTCGCCGGACACCCCCCCCAAATTCGACCTAGAGGCTGCCTACTATGCGATGGGTGAACCGTAAACCGAATAAATGGATTTCTTTCAATTTTTCTGATTCTAATATAGTGAGTAACTTTTGTCAACATTAGATTGGTGAATCTGCGACACTTCACTCACAAAAGAGAGTAAATATAGTTTGTGCGAAAATATTTAGTTTTGGGTGATTCTGAAAATATACTATCTGGGAAATTTAATTTCACTATCGACGGAAATTATCGATGAATGTTACACGAAAAATATCAAAAAATAGAATAAAAAATATTTTTGAATTTTGCACCAAACGTTAAATATAGTGCAAAAAATAAATGAATCTTTATTTAACGAAAAATAAATTATTCTACTTATCGATAAGTATATATTTTGAATTTTGTTACATTAGAGTAAATTATTCGAAAAAAAAAAATATCAAAAAATATATTTTGAGCGAGCGAAAAAATATATTTATTCGAATGGGTTTACTATACGCGAATGAATGAATCTACAGTATATATATAGTGAGTCTGTGAAAATTCGGTGTTGGTTCACTTCGCCTTTATTACAAACGATGTTATTTTTATAAATATTTACAATAAGTATAATACAAACATGTTAACATGCAAAAAAAAGTGTTAAGTCGTCGATTTTAACATAAATAATTATATCAGTGTGGTTGCCGACCAAAGTGGGCACTTCTGGATTTCGGAGCGGGGGGGTTTCCTAACCCCCGAAAATTTGGGGTATTCCGCAAAATTTTTTGGGGGTATACCTCAAATACCCCATTTTTAGCGTTTTTTAGTACGGTACCCTTTTAGATTAGGGGGGGGGGGGTGCCGGCTATATTGTACTCTTTTTGTAGGCAGAGTAACTCCCTGCCATGTTTGTGGTACGGGTCAACAAAAATCACTATAATTTTGTAATTAACTCATTTAATAACAATATACCAATATGGAAAAACAAATATTTCAACAATGCACATTTTTGTACAAACAATAAAGTTGTTTTTTATAACACTCTTCGGTTCAAATAACTTCTCTGCTTAACCATAACCCTAAAATTTTTAGTATACTAGAAAAGAAACGTTTTTTTATTTTGCATTTTAGCCATTATTTTCTATTCTGAGTAAAAAGCTCAGAACAATTATGCCTCTTTTCAGAAGTAGATTTAGAAAACTAGACTTTGTTTTCGTTCATCACAGCCTTTTACATAGGAAACAACATTGTATGTAGTATAACACCCAATAAATTTTCATATTACGTTCAGAAACAACGTGTTTTCGTTTAGAATAAATATATGCCTCGCTTTTTATTGGGAGTCATATTTATGAAACATCAGACAAATGAGATAGGTCGCAAAATATCTGATACCAAAAAAAGAGAAAAATAAATCTATGTGATACCCTTCTGAAAATAGAATAATTGGTTTAACAATAAATTTTAGGCTTGAATATAAACACTGTTTGGAATTATCAAAAACAATATTTATTTAGAAACTGAACCTTTTTTGAATATTATTTTCATGCGAAAAACGAAATTGTGATGCTCCAAGTTTCCTTGCTAATTGTCAAATTATCACAAAGTTTAGAGATCAATTGTTTCTATTTTATGATTAATTTAAGACAATCAGTCAAAACTTTTGTAACCAAAATTTTTCAAAATTTCATGAAAACAAAAAAAGTACGATTAGAACCAAATAAATTAACAAAGGTTACACGGGGTCGGATATTATTTAAGAAAGTACAGCTCCAAGTATCTTGGGCAAATGATGGCCAGACGCACGTCCTAACCCCGCCGAAAAATGAAAAAGTACCCTAAAATATGGGACGCCCATCTTTTGACTACTTGATGACGCCATCAGCGCGAATTTTTTGCAGTTTTTAGCCTATTTCCAATGTATTTTAAGCCATTTTAGATCTATTTTTACCCTTATTTCCGCTTTTTTCTTGTCCCTTTTTTCCCTTTCCTCTTCTTTTTTTTCTCCTTTTTTTTTTCTTCTTCCCGCCCTCCCCCCCCCCCCGTTTCAAAATCGACCGTTTTTCCTTTTTAACCCCGGGGGGTGGGGGGAGGGGGGGACCCACGACGAGACCTCCGAAGCATCATATAAGCATATCTCCAATAGTCATCGTAGGACCAAATTCTCACCGGAGGTCAAAACGAAAAGGTACTGTCACGCCTGAACCTGTATCGGAAGTCGCCCAAATATTTTTCCGAAATCGGATACGGGAGAATGTCGCGATAGACGTCTGTCGTTGTGGCGGTCCCCTATTTCTAGGAATGTACGTCCCAGCGCACCAGCCGGCACAAGACTTACGAAAGTTCTTCATTGCCTAAATGTACAGTAAAACTTTGTCACATTACACATTAGTGTCGGCCTATACAAACAAATGAAACTAAATGATAGTCATTATAAAAATGCACGCGAATTATGCCATTCTGTTAGTCAAAAAAGTACTGTTTTAAAGATTAAATTTAACTACAGTCGGATATCGCTAATTTTGCTCATTTTGCCGTAGTAACGACGATTAACACGATTCAAATTTAAATCTCGATAACTGAAAGTTCCCTATTGCTGTAACGATACAAAATTACACACTATACGCGATGTGAAAAGTAGCAAACTGAATACCTGGAAAAACATTTGACTGTACTATTTTCTAAATACGTATTTTTTTATATTTTCCTATATATATAATAATATTAGGCATGTTGGCTATATAAGTCTTAGAAAACAGTACAGTCAAATGTTTTGCAAGTATCTTTCAGTTTGCTCTTTAGCCAGTCGCGTCTGGTGTGTTGTAATTTTGTATCGTTTAGGCAATAGGGAAATTTTTTCAGTCTTCTCGAGTTTAAATTTGAATCGTGTTAATCGTCGTTACTACGGCAAAATGAGCCAAAATTAGTATAAACAATATGCGACTGTGACTGATTTAAATTTTAAAACAGTATCCTTTTTTAACTAACAGAATGAGTCAAATTCGCGTGCATTTTATAATGACTCTGGTTTTGGTTCATTTTGCTGTAGTGGCGACGTAATGTGTTGTAATGTGACAAAGTTTTATATTCTATTTAGGCAATGAAGAACTTTCGTAAGTCTTGTGCCGGCTGGTGCGTTGGGACGTACATTCTAGGAATAGGTGACCGCCACAACGACAACATTCTTATCACTAAGACCGGACACGTTCTCCATATCGATTTCGGAAAATATTTGGGTGATTTCCAAATGGCCGCGGGTTTCAGGCGTGACAGGGTACCTTTCGTTTTGACCTCCGGTGAGAATTTTTGACTTACGATGAGTATTGGAGATATGCTTATATCATGCCTCGGAGGTCCGGCCATTTAATACCGAGGGATTTTTGGAGCTGTACTTCTTAAATGAGTATCAACCCATGTAACCTTTGTTAATTTATTTGGTTCTAATCACATTTTATTTTTTTGTTTTCATGAAATTTTGAAAAAATTTTAGTTTACAAAAGTTTTGACTGATTGTCTTAAATTAATCATAAAATCGAAACAAAAATAGAGTTGAACTCTCTGAACTCGCAGCTCCGGGGAACATTAATAATTAGCAAGGAAACTTCAAAAAGAGCATCACAATACTAATTTCCAGACCTGTGCACGGTCTGGAAAGCCCCCCCCCGTTTTATTGGAGGATTTGCCCCCCCCCCCACCGTTTTATTGCCCCACCCCCGCCGCCCAAAAATGAAAAAATACCCAAAAATTATGGCGCCATATTTTACCTATTATGACGCCATTATCGCGAAAATTTTGCAGTTTTTAGCCTATTTCAATGCATTTTAAGCCATTTTAAACTTATTTTTATCTTATTTTCGCTTTTTTTGTTCCTTTTTTCTCCTTTTCCTTCTTTTTTTCCTCCTTTTTTTTCTCTTTTTTTCTCTTTTTTTTTCTTTCCCCCCTGCTTGCCCCCCCCGTTTCAAAAAAGTTGCCCCCCCGTGGCCCGTGCCCCCCATTTCGGAATTGCCCCCCACCGTTTTAACCCCGGGGGGGGGGGGCAGTGCACACGTCTGAATTTCGTTTTTCGCATGAAAATAATATTAGAAAGGTTCAGTTTCTATATAAATATTGTTTTTTAAAGTAATTCCAACAGTGTTTATATTCAAGCCTAAAAATTTATTGTTAAACAGATTATTTATATTTAAAGGTGTGCGTGTGGCATAGAATTACTGATTTTTTTCTTTTTTACTGGCTCTCTTTTTTGGTATCAGATATTTTGTACAATTCTGGTTGTATTGATGTTTCATAAATATGACTCCCAATAAAAAGCGAGGTATCTGTATTCTAAACGAAAAACGTTCTTGGTAACTTGTTTCTGAACGTAATATGAAAATTTATTGGGTGTTATATTACATACCATCTTGTTTCCTATGTAAAAGGCTGTGATGAACGAAAAATTAAAAGTCAGTTCTAAGTTTCTGATTGTCTTCTGAAGACATAATTGTTCTGAGCTTTTTCTCAGAATAGAAATAAATAGCAAATCCGAAATGAAAAAAAAACGTTTCTTTTCTAAGTATCCCCTTGCTAAAATTTTTAGGTTTCAAACCTATGGTTAAGCAAGAGTTATTTGAACCGAAGATCAGTTAGTTTATCTTATAAAAAACAACTTTATTGTTTGTACAAAAATGTGCATTGTTGAAATATTTTGTTTCACTGTTGGTATATTGTTATTAAATGAGTTTAATTACAAAATTATAGTAAACTTTGTTTAACCATACCACAAACATAGGTGGGCAGGGGGAGTTACTTATACCCCCTCCCGAAAAAATCACGATTATAGCCGGCACCCCCCTCCCCTAATGTAAAGGGTACCAGTACTAAAAACGCTAAAAATGGGGTATTTGAGGTATACCCCAAAAAATTTTGGGACATACCCCAAATTTCGGGGGTTAGGAAACCCCCCGGTCCCCTCCCAAAAAAAAATCCAGGAGGCTGCCCACTTGTGATCACAACCACACTGATATAATTATTTATGTTAAAATCGACAATTTAACACTTTTTTGCATGTTAACATGTTTTTGTATTATCTTATTGTAAATATTATAATATTGTAGACATGGTTTTTGTAATAAACGAAGGCGACAGTGAACCAACACCGAATTTTCACGACTTCGTGGACACCTGCTGTCAAGCATTCAACTTGCTCAGAAAACGGTCCGCGCTATTCGTGAACCTCATGAAACTGGTAAGCTTGCTCGTTTCGTATAATTATTCAAATAAACCCAATCTCGTCGCAATAACCGGACAACAGTGTTGACTCACTAGGCTTTTTGGACAGTAAGACAGGGTTAAACTCCTGTGGCTGGCCTACTTTAACAAAACAAAACAAAAAATTGTATCTTTATCGAAGTATGCAAAAATGATTAAATTACTGCGTTAAAACTTTTGTGAAGATTTCATTTAAAGTATATTGCACTACTGTGTGTTTTGACGTTTGGTGGTAAAATTTTAAAAGTTAATTTTTATTCAATTTTTGACGTTTTCCTGTAAGTACTTTACTAATCAATGGCTTCTTTTCGGTCGATAGTGAAATTAAATTTCAGATGGTGTGTTCGGGGATCGCAAATTTGACGGAAGAGGCGGCGGACTACATCCGGAACAACTTGTGGCTGGAGTGTTCCGAGGCGGAAGCCACCGCCCGATTCACGCGACTCATCGACGAAAGTCTCAGCAGCGTCATGTCAAGGTAGGGAAAAAATTGAAAAGGATTCATTTATCCAGTTTACGGTTTATATACCCATCGG
>JASAMX010034432.1:0-13984 GCA_030248175.1 Microlaimidae sp. YZB2_3
TGTTATTTGATGATTGTAAACAATAACATTTTTACAGAAAAATGAATGTTCAAAATTGAATCAGCAGGGTCAGATTTTCGTATAGTTAGCTGTGTCCGGCAATATGCAAATAAATAATAATAAATCACAATAATAATAATAATAATAATAATATAATAAGGTATCTTTAAAAGGCGATTGGTGTCTTAGCATTTGTTGTTCAGTTATGTTGTTGTCATATTTTGTTAGCTTTGATTAATGTAAACAGGAAAATAACAAACAGAAAAAACTTAAGAATGTCTTTAATACGGTATAATGCTATTTTATTTTTTTTTTGCTAAATTAATAAGTAATCTGTCAATAAATATTGGTCTTTAAATATAAAATAACAAGAAATTAAAGTTAGTATAGTTACTACCAGTACACAATTTTTTGACTTTTAGTCTTCTTCGTTATTTTTTTGGAGTTTTCAACTTGGACCAAAGACAAAAACATTCTATCTTGCTAAAACCTTGTCAAAATATATTTTTAGGTGTTTTTTCAGTTCTTTAAAATAGATTTTTTATTATTGAAGTGTAAAGTTAGGAATAAATAGTGCTTTAAACTTGAAACTTAGCTAGAAAGTGGATAATAAATAAACTAGATTGCATCAGGACTTCAAAAAGGCTGCCAGTGCCAAAATAAATCATGTTCAGAAACAAAGTGCCAAGCAATTTGGAGAGAAATTTTGCTTTGTACAAAAATATTTGAAATAGTCTTTTAAAATATCCATGTTAAGTTTTTGTGAGGTGTACTTAGTTAAAAAAAACAATGAAATTTCTTGTGAAATGAATTTTTTTATGATTTATGATAATTACATATAATAAAATACAAACGCGGTGCCAAATATAATGGTAAACTGTACGAGTTAGATTTTATCAAGTTCCATCTTTTCATTTTCTATCATAAGGTTATACATTGGAACATCACATTCACAGAAAATTTTACAAAATAGCAAATGTGAAAATCAAATAAAAGTAATGCTAGCATATCTATTTTAGTAAACTAAATATTATTGTGTTAGTTTTTATTAAATAGGTTAAATAATTCGCTTACTTAAACGGTATGCAGCAGCCATTAAAATATTTTCATTATGGGAGATCACAGGGAATGTGGTATATTTAAATATGTTATACTGCTTCAGTGCAACCGGTCTACACTGGGGCTAATTTTGGTAGCACCTTTATGTCCCTAACGTGATATTTATCTTAACTAATCTCTCCTAAGTCAGTTTAAGGCCTGAAAAAAGCGTAAAATCACTGTTAGCAATCACTGTCACAACTGTTAAATCACCTTAATTATTTGATTAGAAAACCAAGCAAAAACTACTGGATGTATTTTTACGAAATTAAATATCATACGGAACGACCAATCAGCTGAGTGGGACAAAATGTTATGCAAATTAAATGACACCGTATGCATTGAGAGATTACCGAATACGTGAGATTTATCGATTAGTAAATCTCGTCTGTTTTGCTTATAGGCACCTTGCACTGGAACTCGGTTTATACATGAAGTATGCAATAAACATAGCGAGTCACCATAATGGAAATTACCGTATCTCCTACTTATCTTTTGTAGTATGCAGATCAACCCTCGAAAGCGCGCGAAATTTCAATCGGTTGATCTGCATACTACGAAAGATAAGTAGGAGATACGGTAATTATCCACTATGGTGACTCGCTATGTTTATTGAATACTTTATGTATAAACGGAGTTCCAGTACAAGGTGCCTATAGTTTATAAACAAAAAAAATAACAAAACATTTGTTAGATAATAAAAAATGTAAATAAATTTTATTAAATCATGGGTGGCGCAGGAGCGCCACGGGGCGATTTAGTCCCGTGGCGCCGCGCCAACCATTATTAGAGAACGTAGGTAAATTTTGAAATTCAGAACCTTCTTCTTCTTCTTCTTCTTATTATTATTATTATTATTATTATTATTCCAACGCTTCATCCTAAAAAGCGATATTCCTCATTCGTTACTGATTGATCAAAAATAAACATGAGCTCATTAGAAAGAAGAAGGAATTATGCAACTTTCTTAGGAAGAACTTTTTTCATTTAGGTCCTTGTTATCGATTTATTGATCAAAATAAAAAAATTGAAAACCTAAAATTTAAAAACTCCCAACCGCACAATAAAAGCCTTTTGGCAGCAATAAGGATTGTACAGAGCAGACAACCAACATCCCCTCATAAAAACCGCACAAAAAAGCAGACCGGTTTTAATTGGTTGCGGAAATAGAACCAGTTCCCAGTGCCATCTGCTTCAACCGTGCGGAAAACGGCGAAAACAACAAAGTACTTTTTTTAATTCTTGCATTACTGATGACAAAATTAATTCAAAGTTTTATTTATTAAAAATAATAATAAGCGTCAGTGGCGCGGGAGCGCCACGCGCCGGTGCCACACTGCAATTTAACCCACGGCACCGCGCCAACTATACTTAGAGAACGTGAGTAAATTTTGTAATTCATGTTCATCATCTTCTTATTATTATTATTTTTACTTTAAAAATTAGAATTGCAATCATTGGCGCACGGCATCGCGCCAACTATATTTAGAGAAGGTAGGTAAACTTTGTCTGGAGCGCAACTGCACCACACTAACTATAATTAAACACCGTGGGTAAATTTTGTAATTTAAATTCGTCTTCTTCTAATTATTTTTTATTAAAAAAAGTATATCTCGGCAACGGAATGATTATAAACATATGTCATTGCGCAGGTAAAACTATAGTTTATTAGGCTATTTTTTAATTTAAGGTAGAACTTCACAGTTTTTTTTTGACGACAGATCTTTTTGAATTACATCTTACTATACGTAGTTGGACCTGCTGATTCAATTTTTGACATTCATTTTTCTGTAAAAAAATGTTATCGTCCACAATCATCAAATAACATCAATAAAATACAAAACATTAATAAAGTTTATTACCAAAAATATTCTATTTTTCCATTTTCTATTTAGCGTATCTTAAATAATAAAACATTTTTTTAAATTAAAAAGCTAAAAAATAAAAAAAAATTTTTTTTCGGCGTTAAGAATATGGTCGAGCGACTACTCGAACCCACTACTGGATCCGACGATCCGAGCGTGACGTACTAACCACTGCACTACTGTGTCCCCTGGGATTTTCAATTAAAAGGAGCTTTTAAAAGAATGGTTCAAAATGTAGTTTCTCGGCGTCAATTAAGAGAAAATTAAACGAAAATTAAAAAAAATTGATAGGTTATTTTTAAACGAAAGTTTGGAAATAGTTAGATATAGGCTTTTACCATTTTTTTTATTATAAACGAATAAAAAAGCACTTCAGGATTTTTTTACTATATATTTTTGTAAAAAAAGTCTTTTTTGCAATTTAAAAAAAATCCTGAGATCATTGTGAACCCAAACCACCTCTGAAAGTTGCCCCCTGCATTACCCTAATTTATTATAAAATTTCGCCCAAAAATAACCAATCAATTTTTTTTAAAAGGCCTTATTGTGGTTTTCAGAGGTAGAATCCATGGACATCTGTTGCGAACTGGACAAACTTTTCGGTGATGTTTTTATAACCACTGGATAGCACAGATTCTTAACTTTTTATAGCACCCCATTTTTATGGGCCAAAAATTAATATTTATAATGATATGCGACTTTTAGTCCAAGTGGTCAAAACTGTGAAGTTCTACCTTAATGCAAAAAAAGTGGTAGACTAGCCTTGAAAAATGCTCTAAGAATAGAGCACAAAAAGGGCGATTTTTCCCCCGGGCGTATGTTTAGACAGAAAAGATGTGGACTAGGCTGAGACGGACATTATGTGGACTATAGGAAATTTGCATTTGGTTTGGGCAGCTGCTCACTAAATAAAAATTTCTAACATATGATAATGATTTGTTTATACATTGATCTAATCACGCAGCACTGTTGCATTTTTTTTAGTTTGATGAAATGTCAATTTAAAAAATCATACTCACAGCAATCTTTGACAAGCGCGAAATCGCCACATTTTAAATTAGAAGGTTTTATATTTGTGTAAGAAACAACTATAAATTTGAAAAAGTGGCGATTTCGCGCTTGTCAAAGAGTAAAAATTTTCTAAAACATTTATAAAATCGCATTTTTGTGTGTTTTGATATTAATTTGGGAATCCGCAAAATGTCCGCAGATTGTCCGCAGAATTCCAAATCCCCATTTATATGGTGTTTAAATTTACGTACATTAAGCTAATATGTTTTTGGAGCTAAAATAGCAAAAAGGTTTTTTCACTTGACTCACAAAAAATTACATAAAAAAACCCTAAAAAAACCCAAAAAAACTCAATCGGTCAGAAAAAACCCTACAGTTAGGGAGGAAAACCTTAATCTGGAAACACTGGCGCCTAGATTTCTGCGCTGGCGCTTAAAATTTGGAGGCTAGGCGCCTGCTGGCGGGTGACGTGCAAAATCGCCATAAAAGTAATGTTAAATTCACATGACAAAACTCACCATAACGTAGTGCTAATTCACCATAACAATCAGAAATGCGTTTGGAAACTAAAACTTGTTTAAAAAATTTATTTTTAATCATGAAAGCATTAAAAATGACTTATTTTTTCCCCAAGCCTAAGCAACACCCTAAAATCAAGCTAAATTTTATCATAATATATTTTATTTGTATTTTCCTTGAAACATGTTCCATGTTTCCTCAGCTACATCAACAACGTGTGGCCAGATGTCCCAAGATCGTAGAAAATCGCTGGTAGGATTCCCATACGCGTCCTGAAATTCGATTTAACCGACCCTAAAGTAAAATACACTTATAAATATCTTCATACCCTAAATTGGACTCGTAAACTTGATTTTTGTGGTTATTTTTTAGATTTGAGCTTTTAATTAGAATTCATAAGCCGATTTATACCCAAAAATTGCCCTATTTTGGCATGTACAATTTATGTTAATGAGAAATTTTTTTATTAAGCCTTTAATCAAATTAATATTGTTTTTTTCGTATTACCAAGTGTCTTGCAGTTACAAATATACTTTTATTTTTTTATGGTAACCACCAATTTTTTTTAATAACCGTTTAAATACCCATCGAATTTTTTAGTTGTGAAAAAATTCACATTTTTGAAGAAAAAAAACAACTTATTTTAATACAAATCAATTATATTACAAATTTGTTTGATTTTTATGTTTTGCTTAGGCTTAGGAACAATAAATCGTTGAAAAACTAAGTTTAAATTAGCGTTTAAAGCCAAAAAATTTTGTTGTCCATGTTTTTGGAGGTCCATTTAACTTTCGAATTTTTAAACTTTTTAAACTTTTCAAATTTTTTTAAAGTTCTTCATACTTCTAGCATTGTTAAAACATAGTTTTTATATTAATTTGTGTGTTTACAATTTTTTTATTAACATCATAAATTGCATATGCTAAAAAAGGTCATTTTTTGGCTATAAATTGGTTCATAACTCTTTTCGATAAGGCCAAATCTTAAAAATAACCATCAAAACAAAATCTGCGTGTCCGATTTAGTGTACAAAGGTGTTTTATATGTGTATTTTACCTTAGTATCGGTCAAATCGAATTTTGGAACGCGTGTGGGAATCGTACCAAAATCGCTATAAGGTTATTAAACGGATCCAACGGCTTTTCCCGCTTGCCTTCTGGAAAGGTTGAGAGATTTTCATTTGTTGTTCCGCGAGTATAGATTTTTTAACTCCTAGTATTGGGGCTTTATTTTGCTGTAGGCCTTTTTCGCCGCGTCTGCATAAGTCCCAGTAGGAACTACAAACTCGTCTTGGGTCGACTGCACGACTGTCGACTGAAGCTAAATTGTTTAGTTTTTTGATAGAATGTCAGGGTTATAGAATAGCTATAATCTGGCTTATAGCCAGACTGTCTTGGGCTAACTCATCCCAGCAGATTGTGTAGTTTCATGGAGATTTAACTGTTTTGGGGGAAACGGTGCCACATGCGTTTAGGCACAGGATGAATTGGAGCAGTAGAAGCGAAATTGTCGACCAGGGAGCTCCAGGAGCTGTTCAGTTGCACTACTCGGTTTAAAATTAGTCAAACCGAGGCAGCGAAAATAAAAAAAGGTTGTTAATAATTTGTTGTGGATAGCAGTGAATAGATAAAAACAAATGCCCAATTCAACTTAGTTCCATGTTCAGGGTGATGTGCAAAATCCCCATAAATGTATTGTTAAATCCCTAATAATAAATTACTTATGAAAAAGTTTTATAATGCCTCATATAATATTTAAACTGCTCTGGAAACTTTCCTTTCTTCTACTGTTAATTTGTTCTGGAAACTTTCTTCTAATCAGAAAAACACAAAAACAAATATTTAAATTGTTTTCTAAGCCTAAGAAAACCCTTCAAATCAAGCTAAATTTTAACATGATAAACTTAATTTCTATATGCTCAAAAGGTTAAAATTTGAAGAAAACATTGTTAAATATTAAAGTTTGTTTCAAAAACTTGGATTTTATAAACAAATCTCGAAAACAACAATGTTTTATTTGTTTTCTAAGCCTGGGAAAAGCCTCAAAATCTAACTAAATTTTCTCCTGGTAAAATTAAGGGTTAAAATTTAAAGAAATTGTAGCAAGTGTATTATTTTTAATTAGCAGTTTTTCAAAATTGACACTATTTCATGACGTAATTCAGTGTACATAACTGTATATTATTATGTCTGGTGCTTTTGCAGTAAAAAAATAATAATATAAAAATTTAATTTATATACTATGCACCTGCTCTATTTTTAACCTGTTCTTATGGAAACATAAATTGTTAAATAAAAAATTGAAATAAATAATCAAACCTAAAAACCTTAGGCGAAAATAAATTATTTAAGTAAAATTTATTTAGGTAAGTATTTTTTCCTGGTGTGTTTTGTTTTGCAGTATCACTTAACAAACAAGGACAATGTATGAAAATTAAACCTTGAAAAATCGTTAATTTTGAAAAGTATCTAATGAATACAGCCTATCTGATGAATAAAAAAATTTGTTAAAAAATTTGTTAATGTAATTTTGATTTTATGTGGTATTTTTTAAAGTAGTATTTTTATTCGATTTAGAAAGCAAGATTTGCTAAACAATGTGTCAACTGTCGGGGGTTTGAGTACTAGGAGTGCAGCTTAATGTAAGCAACCAGGGCCCGGTCCACTAACAACATACCAGAAGCACGTCAGAAAAAGGCGATGCTTTGTATTCAGCTAGAGGTTCCTATTGGTTGACCTATGTTACTTTACCAATCAGTTAATTGAATTCGTGTCAATAGAGATGCATAATGTTAGGTTTTTGGTTTTGAGTAGATTGAGAATTCTTATTTTCGCTGAGAAGATTGCCAATTATTTATCAAATATACTGTATTAAGAAAACGTTCATTGGTTAATATGCGTTTGATGTGCATTCCACTTAGGAATCATGGCGTTTGTAGATAAGATAGCCGCATATAGTGGCTAAGTTGACCGCATATAGTGGCTAAGATAGCCGCATATATTGAAAGGGATAGCCGTATGCTGGGGCTGAGACAGCCACATATAACAACCGAAATAGCTGCATTGAATTTAAATAGCGTGAAATAAATTTAGATATCGTGCTGTGGGACATTTGCATTATGGTGGTTGTGGTTGGGACAAAAATATATGTAACAAAAATGTAAAACTCCTGAATAAAAATTGGCGACAACCTAAGCTATTGTGACAACCCAAAGTAGAAGCAAAAATAACCAGGCGCTAAAAATTTGGCCGATACAGGGGACCTGTAACCTCAAAAGTCGACTCTGGTGTGCTATTCATTACACCATAAGGAAACTGGGCAAATAATCGCTATTCATTAACGCTTGTACTTTAATTTTTCATCAAACGGACACATACGGCATATGTGTCACACTTTCCCACCAAGAAAAGAGCTGCTCTCAGCCTCTTCAGTTTAATCCACAAATCTCCACCAGCCCCAACAAGCCCGTTTATCTATCTTAGAACGGGCGGTACACTGGTATACAGACCAAGAAATCTTTTATTAATTTTGACCGTTTTTGTAAATAAATATTGCATGTTGTTTTTCAGTGATTTGTACGATATTTTTGTTCCTTTTTTAGAATTTCTTTCGTAGTATAATTATGTTTATAATAAAAGATTTCATTTGAAGAGGTGTGTATCGGCCACCAAATATGTGACGACCCAAAGTAGAAGCGTAAATAACCAGGCGCCGAAAATTTTAGACAGCCGAATTTATTGAAAAATTTGGCCGATATAGGAATTGAATTTGTAACCTCCAAAGAAGACTGTTATTTAGCTGTCTACGAAAGTTCGCAATGAATGATAAAAAATTAACCTAGTGCGTGTATTTAGAGTATTCTAAAACATCGGCTGTGTTACCACTGAAACCAATTACAAAACTAAAAGCCTATAAAATAATTGATTCTAGAAACTTCTAGCAAAAAACTTGGAAACAGTCTCTTACAATTTTATGACTCCCGCAAAAACTGACCGAGAGTAGGCTTAGGCTATTCCGACATATTTTGGGATGTTGACCCCCGGTCAGTTTATTCTTAAATCAAATCTAAAAACCTAAAAATCAAAGCTTATTGTATTTGTATTTTATTTATATTGGTGTAGCTAACTTAATTTCAGCCATCTTTTTTATTTTTTAGATGTGTTTTTTGGGTCTTCTAATCAAGCCAAGATTTGGTCCAAAAATCAAACGACAACTATTTTTGTTATTCCAGTCCAAAATTTAAAAATTTTTGTTACACTTAAAAACCATTGAGGGTTTTAAATTCTTTTTTATAGTGACTGAAGTTAAGGTGCATGCTATTAACTTTGGTTACCTAGAAAAAATTGGCCATAACTATTGCTAAAACGAACAATCAATATTTTCAAAAATTGCAAATTTATCCATAGGTGTAGTTCTTGGTACATAACTTAATTTTTTTTCGTTTGCAAACTTTTATAGTTATTAGCAAGACTTTAAAATTATTACGGCAAAACCTTAAAAAATACAAATTTTATTAACACGTGTTTTTTGTTGAATTTTTTTGGCGTAAAAAATATATCAACATAAAAAAATTTTTGTGACAGCCAGCCAACTTTAAAAAAAACCTGGTAAAAATTTTATTACACGCTATTGAGTTTTTTATACTTTTAACCTAAAAATAACAGAAAAACAAAACGCGCTTTAATTTCAGCCATTTTGTAGGTTTTAAAAACCAAAAACAAAAGCCTTAAATAAAAAAAAACGATTACATAAACAAAAATTATCAATTTTAAAGATAAACAAGACGTTATAAAAGTTAAGGAGTGGTGTAACTCCACTCAACCAACTCTTGCCTATCTCGGATGTTTCATATCTGAATGCATCCGTCCGTCAAGAAAATAACCTGACAATTTTTAACTACATTTCAATAATCTTTAAAAAATTCCTACTGGTATATCGATAATCTAAACCTAGTCAATTCACTAGTTATATTACGTCAACCCGGATTAATATTCATTACGTAATTCTTATGACTGCATTCCTCCGCCAAGGAAAATAACCTGATATCTTTACTGTGTCTTAATTTACTTTACTCTATTTTTTGAAGCATTGATACTCTATACCGTGGTAAGTGGTGGGCTGGGCGGAAAAACCCCATTGACATTAATATTTATCAAATTCATCATATGACTGCATCTCTCTGCCAACAAAATAAACTTTTTTAATGTGTTTCAATAATATTCTTTAGAAATTCCTTTCGGTCTATTAATAAATCTACCCAACTTAGCAAATTATGGGTTTGAAGTAATCTGACCCGTACACATGATCGTGCAAATCGTGTTAAACAGGTTCTTTTACCTGAATTTCAAGGTGGCCGAAATTACGGTTTCTTAAATTGCCCAGTTAGTTAAAACGCATTGCAAACTTTTTTCGAAAAAAATATAAAAACATGAAAATTAACAATTTTGAGCCTTAAATAGAAGTTATTTTAAGGTTATATATTGCTTCGTTTTAAATTTGATGCAGTTGAAACTCAAAGCAAAAATCTAGAAAATCAGAAAAATGCACTTAATTTGAATAAAAATCTTGATAACACGAATAAAAAACTTAAAAACACTTTATTTAACATTCATCCAGTTACTTTTGTGCCAGTTCTTTTGCGTTTTAAAAATAAGCCAATTTTCTAACACTCTAAATTGGTGGCCGAAATTAAAGCCTGGCCAAAATTAAGTCAGATACCCTAATTGGATCACTAATCTGAATTTGTAAACCAACCGGTACTGTGGTCAAAAAAACTGTATATGTAACTTTTACCTCAAAATAACAGATCCATTCAGATGTACAATGTAACATTTGTTTTGGTGTAATGAGTTTATATTTTTACATGCTTCATTGATCGGTTTAGTAAAATAGGTTTTGCATCTATCAAACTAATTTACAACGATAATTGATCGATCAATAATTGATAATAATCAATAATTTACATCAATAATTGATCGATCAAATCAGTGTGCTTTATATTTGTGTTGTACGACTATCATGTTAAAAATAAATCATATTATTTTTTATATGGAATTTAATATTACCGCTTGTATTTAGACGGATACGTTTTTGAGTGGTGATGAAAAATCATACATCAAAAACCAATTCCACTACTGCGACTGCAGCTCCAAAACCCTACGCTGGTGCT
This sequence comes from Microlaimidae sp. YZB2_3, assembly GCA_030248175.1. Taxonomy (NCBI): domain Eukaryota; kingdom Metazoa; phylum Nematoda; class Chromadorea; order Desmodorida; family Microlaimidae; species Microlaimidae sp. YZB2_3. Next base: position 10,663 of record JASAMX010034432.1, read on the forward strand.
GGATTTTACACATTTGAGCTGATCTATGGAAGTCTACTGTTGATTTTCTATGCAGCAGTTATAGCTGTTATAATCAAATACAGAAAATCCAAATTCCCCAACCCGTTTTATCACATTGTCATCGTTTTGGGCGTTTGCGACATGATAATGCTTACTAACCTGAAGATTTACGGACCAATATGCCAGCTTGCAGGGTAGTTTATTTTTAATTTCATAATAAATAATATAAAAACTAAAAAAGCATAATACAAAAAATCTATTATTATAAAGGGTATGTTTGATAACAATTATTGCACTTTCTAATGCAAATAATAAGTCATCTTCATCAAAATTTCAACTTATAATGGTTTGAAATCAAAGAAAACATAATACAAATACAAATTGGGTTGTTCTGATGTTAAACGTACAGTATGCTATTAAATCAAATATTTTATAATTAAAAAAATCAAACTTAAACAAACTATTTTTAGCCAATCAGATTTTTGTGTTGCACTTGACGGCAATTTTAGATGAAAACACTCAATTTAAATAATATGTTGACAAAATAGATAGAATATGAATTAATTTGTTTTCGCTTTTTTTGTTTATGAAAAATTAATTCCAATTGAAATGGATTTGCAATTAGAATGGAAAGCAAGTATTAGAATGGTACGGGGTCTCTAAAGCCATAAGCAGGGAACTTGAAGTTATCGAAAATTTATGTGAACTTAGAACCACGAAAATGGAAATTTGAAGCCTTTTAGAAAAAATTCGTTTGGGCTTAGATTTAGGCTTTGTTTAATCTTAGGTAAAAGTTTAAGAGATTTTTACTTATTTGACTCCAAGTTCCCAATTTACGGCTCCAAGTGGTTTAGGGTCGATAGAGCCGAGGGAATTTGAAGCTGGAACTTGGAGCCCACAGGCGGGCCCGGACTGGACTGAAAAAATTCCGCGTTCCAACTTGACCAAAACCTCTCGGATGGGCCAGTTTTCCTAATATCGGCCTGCTTACAAATTTGAAGATTAATATATAATATTGCAATATTAGTTTTGTGCATATTTACAAAAATAACAGTAAACTTTGTAAGTTACAAAAAATTAATTAACGCATTGTGGCATTTTAATTTTAGATTCCACATCTTTGGCGACTTTTTCGACCGTTTTTATGCTCCGATATATGTCAGCGCTTTTATTAGTGGATTTCCGCTTCAAGTAACCATTGCGATCAATCGATTGGTGGGCGTGGTTTTCTTCTCGCACTACAGTCAATGGTGCAGCCTGAAACGCACGAAAATTTACATATTTTGCGCGCTTTGCCTGGGTTTTACGCAGATGTTTATTTTCCCAAATGCTTCATACAATTTATCGAAAAATCAATTGGATTTCGGCGGGAGTTTCTTTGCGATTATTGTGGGGGGTATGTTGGGCTTGGCCATAGCGGTTTTAAGCGCATTTTTTGTTGTTATCATCTACGTTGTCGTTTATTTCAATCTAAGAAAAGTCAGAGCTGAAGTAAATGGTAAGTTTTAAAGGCTGGTTCATACTTATGACAAAACGTCCTTTGGATAAAGTCCAAAATACAAAAGTCCTTTGGACTTTGTCCAAAGGAAAAACACAGCATCAAAACGTCCTTTGGATTTTGTCCAATCCAAAGGACAGCGTGTTCATACTTTTTATCCTTTAGACTTTTCCGTTTTGGTTTTGTCCTTTGGACTTTGTCCAAAGGACAAATTTCAAGTAGCATTCATACTTCATCCAAAGGAAAAAGTCCAAAGGACGTTTTGGCTTTTCTAAAATTGCCTTTTAGACTTTGTCCAAAGGACGTTTTGTCATAAGTATGAACCAGCCTTACGTTTTTTTATATTTTTTTATATTTGAGGTTGTTAATTGTAGGATCTTTCAGCGTTCATCTCATCTTTAAGTTTTTTTACTTTACAATCGGTGGTAAAATTCATAAAAATATAAAATATATTGAATTTGGAAAACAAATAAAACACAAGTTTTGTAAACCTATCGGCAGGGCAACTTTTTTTTACATAATATGAGAATAAAGTAGAATAGAAAATTTTATTGAACATGTTACGATAAGTTAAAAGATTGCCAAAATTTATTATAATGATGAATATTTTTTCAGGCAGCTGTCAACAATAACATGTATCAAAATGTACAATGAGACAATTATTTATGTACATTGTATTAAAAATGTTATTGTAATTTGTAAGCAAGAAAAAAGATATAAAATTATTTTGTTGTAAAAATTTGCCTAACAAGTTAGAAATTTCACAAAACAAAAAACCTACAAAAAGTAAGCAGGCAATATTTTTTATTCTTTCAAAACTCGTTGTTTAGTCATTTAGTAAAAATACTAAATTTTTATTGATAAACAAAAAGATCTAAATATTTAGAAGAAAGAATTAGGACATTTAAATTATATAAAATTTATAAGAACCATAACTTTAACTTAAAAATTAAAATGATAAAAAACAAAAAAAAGTTTGATATTAAAAAAATATTTAATTGATAAAAAATTTGAAAAAAACTGAAATTAAAAGAAATTATAATAATAACTGTATTTTTGTAGCGGGCGCACAAGGGTCAAGCCCGTAAATTGATGATCTTGGGGCCCCATACACATGGATTACTTATCATACTTATTAATAAGCTTTATGCAGTATTTCCCCTTTTATTCCGCTCAGCCGGTTATTACACAATAAAGAAGTTTGCACGATTTTTATGATTTGACCTTAGTGTTTGCTCTAGCGTAGTGAGGGGACACACGACACACCCTCTTGACCGGGGGGGTCAAGTGGGTTCACGGAGTGGGGTTACGGTAGGGAAGGTTAAGAAAAGGAGGAATTCTTCGCGAATTCCTTTTCAAATATTACTATGTAGATGAAATACGATATGCTGCCAAATGTAAGCGGGATCAAATCCAATTTAGGAAAATACTGTTTTACATTAATTAATACAGTGAAACATTACCGTGTTGGGGCATAAAAATAAGAGCGATTTGGTCTCGCTCCCTCAAAAAGTTAGGGCTAAAATTTTGAACGAATCTCCCGAAAATTGGAAGAGAAGTAAAGGTATGTAGCGTAGGCTTAACAAGCGGTGGGTAAGGGACTGGTATGAAACATTAAAAATACCAGTACGATTTTGAAGCTAAATTTGAGAAGTCTGATGGTGTCAGACTTCTGCAAAAAGTTGCAGCAAATTGTTGTAATGCACAATTTAGTTCGCTGGGCTCGGTAGCCTCACCTAAGTAATTTAATGGGTGAAACCTTGAAGTAACAGGGTTGAAAATGAATAGCGTTTGCAAACCCAAGCTTTGCTCAGGGGCCGAATT
>JASAMX010034436.1:0-11346 GCA_030248175.1 Microlaimidae sp. YZB2_3
TTAATTAACCACTCAAATCATGAGAATCTGACGTCATTTTATCAAACAAATATTCTGTATTAAATCAAATCTAATTGGCTAATTAAGTGACGTCAGATTCTGGTGATTTGAATGGTTACTTAATGGGGGCATTTTTTAATCCAACGAACAACTGTTGCAGCCACGTTGGGTTTACCTTTATTACATTTTACGGTTTTAAATATTTCAAATATTTGTTGGTTCGAAATCTCGACCCCATTCCTTCAAAATAATTACTTTTTAATATTACAAAAACAAAAGCATTTTTAAAGGGTTTTTAGTTTTGGCCGATTCGTAGGTACGGCGCTGCTGGCGCGGTTGGTTTCCACTTTTTTAATGCTTCAATTACAGAAAATGCTTTTATTTAAAAATTTGGAATGAACTTTTATCAATTTTAGTTAAGTATAGGTTTAAACTAAACACCTAAAAAAATTACGATTTTTCAAAAAAAAAACTTTTTTGTACCCTCTCTCGTACAGTAAAAGACGCTTATTCAGAACAACTCTATTTTCATGAACATAGTTTGCGCAGTTGATCGGACATTTAGTATGATGTCCAGTTTAGAATTAGTACGTTCCGTATTTTTTGCGCAGTTTTCCGGCCAAAAAATTAAAGAGATTCAACAGTTGCGCACGCACTTTCCAGACCTCAGTCTCTCTTACGTGAAATTCAAAAAAAAATTTTAAAATTATAGTGGTTTGTTTTTTGAACACTGTGAAAAAGCTATGAACCGGACTGACAAACCAATATTTTCCTTAAACTGAAAAACATAGTAATTTTTCAATTGTTAGCTTTTTTCATTCCAACTATTTCTTTGTAACATAAAATATTATCAAGAATACACATGATAACAAAAATACCAATATACATTTTTCATTTTGATTTTAGTTAGTTTTTTACACCGGACCAAAGCATGCCAAAACAGTGAAAAAATTGTTCGGGGATTTCGACATTCCGATTCGCTCAAATTTGCCTAATGATTTGTTACAATTAGCAGAAAAAAATTTCAAACTATGCTCTCAAGTAATTTAAGATATAAATATGAATTAAATAAAAATATAATATAAATTAACAACTGTCGTATTACTGGTATTTATGTGGTAAAATCACATCATATTCTTCCCTATGTCAATTTAAAATAAATTAGCCAATTTTTAAATGGGCTATATCGGTTTGGACCTGGATAGATTTATGCTTTTTATCTGCGCCAGTTGGAATTGCAGAGCTTGAGTTTACTTCTATAACTCATGTTCTTCTTTTTTTATTCCAAGGTTCATGTTTTTTAAAATACCATTTTTACTGGTCAATGAGTTTTAAATTGGAGTTTATCAAACTTTTAATTATTAATTTTTTAAAAATTATTTATTTATTAATCAAATTATTATTTTCTTACGGAATTTTTTATTGAAACTCCATATCTGAAGTATTAAAAATAAACATAAGAAAATGTTTTACTTAAGATACAGAGCAAAAGAATTAATAAGCAATTTTATCCCATTAGTCGAACATATGGCTAATCAGAAAATAATTAGTTAAATTGTTTGATTTGGGACATAAAAATAGAGGCTATGTTGTTGGTGTTTATTAATTATCTCGATAGCGCCATATTTTGCTTTTTATTAGTTAAATTCATAAAAATATAACACTGCGAAATATGTAGTAAAACGGCAATTTAGCAATTATTTTAAAAACTATGAAGCCAGCTTTTTAATAGTATTTTGACTTTCGATTACTTAAAAACTCATGTCAAAATTCCCGCCTAGGTAAACTTTTACTGACTAATACAAGCCTGATCTTCCCCCTTTTCACCTTCTTCAGACTTCTCACCTTTTTTTTAATTAAATTATTTTTAATAGACTATTTCAATATAAGGCGTTTTACACAGTAAAATTCAAATACACATTAGGCCGAAAGTTGAATTTAAAATAATATTTTGCGGTATAAAATAACGTGTAAACACTAAAGGCAAAATATGAATTTGATTGGATTTAATTGTAATAATGTAGTTATTAATGTTTAATTTCGCAAAAACGCGAACACAAAAAATAAAATTACGATCATAACCCAGCACCGAATATATAAGTAGGATTTTACTCGATAGTCAACAGATTTTGATGATCTAGTGGTTTGAGGCGGTCGGCTTCAGACTGCAAGTTTGGGAGTTCGAATCCCAATGAAGTCTCTTTTTCATTTTTTGTACCGGGAATTCAAAGCTATCAAAGTTTCGTTTAAACTTATTAAAATTGAATTTAATAAAAAAATTCAGATCTTTTTAGATATCTTAAAAAAATCAATTAATTGATTATTGATTGGTATTAATAAAATAAGAAAAATAATAGATCTGCTTGTGATTTAGCTGTGTCGGGCAATATGCAAATAAATAAAGTGATTGATGTAGATACTGGATTTTTGATGTAGATTTTGCTATAGCACAAAAAAATAAAACCAAAGTGCTGTAATGTAAAAAGCTTCTTGGAATCTATTGTTTAATTTCTTTTGATATAACAGTATGTGGTGATTTTTTAATTAAAAATTCTTCAAGAAATATTGTTTAGCATTATTGTTGTGGATTGTATACGTAAATAATCTTCTGGAAAATAACTTTTCTAAAAATAAAAACACCAAGTAGGTAAGTATTATGCAGCTATATTCTATCTACCACAAAAAAACTAAATATAAATTATACGTCCCGGTACAAAAAATGAAAAAAGACTTCATTGAAATTCGAACTGCCGACCTCACAGTTTGAGGCCGACCGCCTCAAACCACCAGATCATCGGACCATCTGCAGACTCTTGAGTAAAATCCTAAAATCCTACTTATATATTCGGTGCTCGGTTATGATCGTAATTTTGTTTTTTATGTTCGAATTTTTGCGAAATTAAACATTAATAGCTACATTATTACAAATTCAATCAAATTAATATTTTTCCTTTAGTGTTTAAACATTATTTTACACTGCAAAATTAATAGAAGTTTTCATTTAAATATTATTTTAAATTCAACTTTCGACCTAATGTGTATTGAAATTTTACTGTGTAAAACGCCTTTTGTCGAAATAGTCCATTAAAAATAAAATATTTTTTTAATTAAATTATTTTGAAACATGGATGACAATTTTTTTAAATTTTTTGTTAATTATGGCTTTATTGTTTTGAAAAAAAAAATATTATATAGTTTTTTAGTCATCATAATTTTGCCTTTTTACAATTTTAATGTGCTTAACTTTAGGCGTGGTATAAACACGGAGAAATATCTAGCTACTCAATGTTTTTGCAAGTTATAGTAAATCACACTCTTAAACACGAACAAAACGGTATTTTATTTCAAAAAAATTTAATTAAAATTTTAATAGACAACATATTGCTTTCTTAACAATTATTCCAAGCGAACTATAGGCAAATAGAACCTAGCTGACCTCGATGATTGGCAGCAGTTAACAACTAAACAATTTAAAAGTTTAAATAAATATTATAAATATTATGTTTATACAAATACTATATTTTAACAATTATTTTTTCAAAATACTCCTTTTGGAACAAGTAAGCAATTTTTTAATGATTTAAGTTTGACTAACTTTTTGTATATTTTTTAAAAAAACGGAAATTTAAAAAAAATTGCGTTCCAGTTTGTTTGTTTAAAAGAACTTTATTATCGCACAATTTTAATTGGACCTTATGTCCCTACGCGTTTACGAGGTCAGCATTATTACCATAAAACTCTAGCACAAAACATGACAAAAATCACAACCCATGTCTTGTATTTCAATTTTAACAACAAATAATAAAGGTATTTTTGTGGACTTTCGTGCTGCGAAAGCGCTTTAAAACATCTTCATGTATTGTTTTAAACATCTTATTTTTAAGCAATAACATAAAATTTTTTTTACTTTTACTTATAATTTATTTAAAGTGTTAAAAACTTAGAATGGGGACCGGAACTTTTGGCGGACACAGCTCAGTTGTTTTCCACCGGACAACACGTGGTTAGCGCTGATGTTCCCAAATCAATGAAGGTTAGCTAACAATAAAGACTTGTTCACACCGGAATGGCAAGTGACAAGTGACAAGTGACGCGTTCCGCACGCGTTTACATCACTAGACTCTGTAATTGTTGCTGCCGTGTGAACGCGACATTTGTCAGCTGCCACTCCCGTATGAAGCAGCCTTAAGGTAGAACACCACAGTTATGACGAATTTTACTAAAAGTTAGATATCGTCTTAGATATTAATTTTTGTCTAACAAAAGTATAGTGCGATCGAAAGCTCAAATTATGATGTATCTAACGGTAATAATTTCATTCTTTACCAATTGTTCTATTTTGAGATATATTTCAATGAATCTAAAGCTCAAAAAATAGTTTTTTACCATTTAAAAAATTTGATTCGCTCAGTTTTTTCCGCAATTTTATAAAAAGTTAAAGAAAAATAGGGGGCAACTTTTAGATCTGGTTTGGAGTAAAACGTAATTCAAAATTTGAAGAAAATTAAAAAAATCGATGTTTTTAAAATAAAATTCAAATAAAAAAAATACTGAATTAGTTTTTTAATCAAATACAATTGAAAGTAATATTGATTAGACTTGTGTCTAACTATTTCCAAACTTTCATTAAAATTTGAGCGAATCAAATTTTTTAATTTCCGTTTAATTTTTTTTTAATTGGCGCCGAAAAACTACATTTTGAACCGTTTCTTTAAAAGTAGCTTTCAAGTGAGAAATCTCAGCTGACCCAGTAGATGAGTTGTTAGTACGTCGGGCCTGTATCCTCGCATCCTTGGGATCGAGCCTTCGCTGGGCCATGTTTTTTTTAACGTCAAAATTTTTTTTTAATTTTTAGCTTTTTAATTAAAAAGTCTTTTATTATTCATGATACGCTAAATCGAAAATGGAAAAATAGAATATTTTTGGTTATAAATTTTATTAGTGTTTTGTATTTTTGACATTTATTTTATTGATGTTATTTGATGATTGTGGACGATAACATTTTTTTACAGAAAATTGAATGTCAAAAATTGAATCAGCAGATTTAATTACTTTAGTAAAAATTAATTAGTAAGGATCTGCCGTCAAAATCAAACTGTGGTGTTCTACCTTAAAGGCTGGTGCAGGCCGCAGTGATAAGTGACAACGTAGTGATAAGTGACAGCGAGCGTTTGCATCGTTACACATTATCACGTGTCCCTGCGGTGTAGGTCTGTTGTCACTTGTCACTCTGGTTTGATCTAGGCTTAATCCTTTCCGTTTTTTAGACAAAAAAACGCGTCTAAAACGCCGAAAATGCTTAATGCATCGTTGATCGCATCGACTCAACAAAAATAATACTTAGCTTTATTTTATGTGGACACAAAATCAAAATACTGTTTGATGATTATAGTTCAGATCATAATATAAAATTTTTGTAGCAGCTTTTGATTTTGCATTTTTATTTATTTAGCAAATATTACTGTAGACGTAGCTTCAAGACTCATTTTCCAATTAAATAATAAAATTAAAACTTAGACCTGGGTTCGAACCAGTGACCTTACCTTTCCCTTGATATATGAACACTTTGCCACTGAACTACCCAATCCACGGTATATTTTGCTATATGATAAAATAGATATGTATTTATTTGAACAAACAAATACGGATAAGAAAATACAGCTGGATTACTCTGTTTTAGGCTGCATGAAGCAGTAGAGTATATTAGTCCAATAGAGTAGTCCAGTTGAGTAGTGCATGGTGTTGTTTAGTGGACCATTCCACTTCAATACTGGATGAATTTCGCAGTCGTATCCTTATAATCGTATGTTGTATCCGATACTGAGCATTTATTAAGAAAGCTGTCTTAATAAAGTTTACTTTGATTTCTGGATTTTGCTCAGGTTTTTGAGAAAAACTAAAGCTGAAAGTCTATGGTTTAGTTTGTTCGTGAGTTTTATTATAGTAGCTTTTGAATTTAATGAAATGCTCTTAAACAATGCCCAGCTTTGCCTTTAAAGCTGAATTTAAGTATATAGTGATCCGACTCCAATTTTCCTATATCAGATCCATCCAAAACGCGCCTTTGGAGGCAATTGCTATACTGCATGAAAACTGTACTGCAGTATTAGATTCAGTGCTGCATCCAGTACTGCATTTAGTACTGGATTTCCCAGATCAAAAACTTTGTTTTACTACAAGGCTTTTAGCAAACTATAATTTTCTAAAATTTAATAAATCTATTTCCTTTTCTTGCAACAAAAAATAACAAGTCAAAACAACACTTTTTAAACCAAATATACGCAACACAACATAACATCAAAGTTCTAGCGCCTCATAAAAATTTTTTTTTTAGTTTTGATAAATTTAGTGTGGACAGTATTTATATTCTTACTATATGCATTGAATTTATCACCATAATATATAATATTTATAGAATCTAGCACACACAATTTTCGAATCGGGAAACGGTAAAAATTTTTCCAAACTTTCTGCTGAAGAAGCCTTGGATTGGCTGTCTACTCCGCTTCATGGTGAATCATTTAACGAATTTCAAAATTTTCTTCGAGACCACGGTCATAGATGTCCAAAGGAGGTATTATTTAAATTTTAAAAATATATTTTAATTTGAATCTATATCTTTATGTATTAAAAATATTTAATTTTATACTGATATTAAAATATCAAAATTTATTTTTTACTTATAAAAATTTTTTATGTAAAAAAATTTTAGATCGATATTGGAGCTATGTCATGGGAAGAAAATCCAATTGAAATCATTCCCAATTTGCAAGTATTTTTAAGCTTTTTAATAATTTTTTTAAAATTTTCTTTGGAATTTTTTTTTTAAATTAGCTGCTAAAGATAACTCCACTGAAGACGCGTGATTATAGCATTGTTTAGGCTCTCGTTTCTAAAGAAAAATCATCGACAGACACAGAAAAACCATTGTCATTTGTGTTGGAAAATCTAAACACCAAACCTTCTTCTGGAAAAAAGTAATTTTTTAAATAAAAACTGAGTAATTTTTTTTATTTTTTGTGTAATATGTATTTGTAATGTAAGTTCTGCTGTGGCTGTTTCCATTATTTTTTTCATAATTTTACGTATTATTTACAAAATACAGAACCAATAACGTTTCCAGAAAAATCATCAAAATAGAAAACCAAAAATTGACTTTGTATCCACTATTTTTTTATAGCGTGTGTTTTTTTCGCGGGAATGTGGCTACGCAAAGTATAAACGAAAAAGTTAAATTTCGTTGTTTGTGTCGGTAAGAATGTAATGATGTGAACGAAAAAAAACCACCGACCACAAACCGACAAAGGGAAAATTACAAAATTTAGCTTTGCTGTCCATACTTTTTAGAGAAGTCACATCCACGCGAAGAAAACACACACTATAGAGAAACAGTGGATAGCACACTTTTAAATGACAAATTTCCAAATGAGGCTTAAAATAACTATTTTAAATAAAAAATATTTAGAAAATTTCTAACATTTTTGGTTCCCAGACTGCGAGATTCAGTGGTCTATCGCGAAATGACCAAGGTAATAGTTTTTTAATTGACAACGCACATAAGAATAAGAAAATTCCCGACTTTGTGTTAAAAAATAGTTTATTATGTTTAAAAATCCACGGCGTATATTTACTACGACCTGTAGAATAATCTACAGTTTGTTTGATTATATAAATTAGATGCTTTCTATGCCTTTATTTTCGAATATTTCACTTTTTTTTAAATCCAACTTATTGATTATTTTACATATTAAAAAAGTATTTGTAAATAAAAAAAAGAAAACTATCTTCAACGACCTGTGATAGCAATCCGCAGTTTGTTGCATATTCCATATGTAAGGTTGTCTACAAGATGCTGTAGAATATTCGGCAAATTGTAAATTCCACCGACACCGCCTCAAATTTACGCAAATTACACATTGATGTGCAGGTTAGGCAGAATTGACCAAGACTGGGCAAATTTTAAAAAATTTAAACATTTTTTTAAATGCAAATTAGATTTTTGCATATAAATTTCTGGAAAACTAACTGTTTTTTAATGTATTACACTATAAAAAGCATTAAATTAAGTTTAAAAAACAAAACAATAAGTAAATTAAAATAAATAAAACTAGTAAACTTCCAATTTATTATTTTAGTTTAAGAACGTATTTTAAATTTTGTTTTGAATTGTTTTATTTAAAATTTTTCATTTGAATTTAGGGTTTAGGCTTAGGCTTAGGATTCACGGTGTTGATTTTTAAATTGAATCTTTTGTTATAACAAATATTAAAACTGTTTTTATGTTAGAAAATTTAACAGGAAAACACTTCTAACCAAAGAAGCTTTATTTCTTCTAAGCCTAAACGAAACCTAAAAATAAATATAAAAGCCTTAAAACAGCGTTTTGAAAATGCCCAATAATTTACTTTTTAATGAATATTTTTTGGAATATTATGCATATTCCGAAATTATTTTTTTGCAGAATACAAAAACCTTTAGAAAATATTGTTGAAAAATGAAAAAAAGCTCCTAAAACTTAACATCTGATTAATTTCAATGAAATATTGCACGGAAAATACGTAAATAACAAAATTCCGGTAAAATTTGCATAATATTAAAAATTACGGTAGATTACGGTAGATTTTGGTTGGTGTCGCTGTCGGTGGAATTTACAGTTTGTTGAATATTCCACGCTGTTTTTAAATTTACAAAGTGTGGATTATTCGACAGATTGACGGAGCAAAAATCACATTGGAAAGAAAAAAAATACTACCAACATAAGGAAACCATACCAAAAATAATACGGTCTAATTACTGTAAAAAGTAATGATTTTAGCGTTGTAAAAAGTAATGATTTTTGTTTATTTTAAGTAAAAGTAAAAGCAATTTTAAGAATTTTAATTTAAGTAAAGTAAGAGTAAAAGTAATTTGTGATTTTTTAATTAAGTAAAAGTAACGGTCAAAATTTTATTTAAGTAAAGTAAAATTAAATTTAAAAGTCGAGTAAAAGTAATCCAAAATCGGTTATTTTTATTAGTTTAAGTAAAAGTAACCTTTTACAACACTACTTAATTACGCAATTGAACTTGGGAAAAAAGATTAAACGAACGAATTAAACTTTTAAGACTAGTTCATACATATGTAATAACGTCCTTTGGACAAAGGCCAAAAGAGAATAGTAAAAAAGCCAAAACGTTCTTTGGACTTTTTCCTTTGGACGAAGTATGAATGCTACTTGAAATTTGTCCTTTGGACAAAGTCCAAAGGACGTTTTTACATTAGTGTGAACCAGCCTTAAAGAGTACAAAACAATTATTTTCTATGGCCTTATTTAGCATAACGAAATTTAGGTCGCCAGTCCCACAGCGAAAATAAACTGCCTAACAAATTGACTATCTTTTATTTTTTTTAAATCGAAATTCAAAAAAAAATAATGTGACTGTTTTAAGAATTTTTTCCGCCTTATCATGGGTGGCGCGGGAGCGCCACGGGGCGATTTAGCCCCGCGGCGCCGCACCAACCATTATTAGAGAACGTGGGTAAACTTTGAAAATCAGAGCCTTCTCCTTCTTTTTATTATTATTTTTATTATTATTATTATTCCAACGCTCAATCCTTAAAATCGATATTCTTCCTTCGTTACTGATTAGACATTGGAATAATAATAATAATAAAAAATAATAATAATAATGTAATTTTAAAAGTTTACCCACGTTCTCTAAATAATGGTTCGTCCGGCGCCGCGGGGCTAATCGCCCCACTAGCACTCCTGCGCCACCCATGATAAGGCGGAAAAAATTCTTTAAAACAGTCACATTATTTTTTTTTGAATTTTCGATTTAAAAAAAATAAAAGATAGTCAATTTGTTAGGCATTTCATTTTCGTGGTGAAGGACTGGCGACCGAAATTTCGTTATGCTAAATAAGGCCATAGAAAATAATTGTTTTGTACTCTTTAAGGCTGGTTGCACACTAATGTAAAAACGTCCTTTGAACTTTACCCAAAGGACAAATATCAAGTAGCATTCATACTTCGTCCAAAGGAAGAAGTCCAAGAACGTTTTGGTTTTGTTGTACTCACTCTCTTGGCCTTTGTCCAAAGGACGTTATTACATATGAATGAACAGCTTAGTCTTAAAAGTTTAATTCGTTCGTTTAATCTTTTTCTAGTTCAATTGGGGTAATTAAGTAGTGTTGTAAAAGGTTACTTTTTACTTAAACTAATAAAAATAACCGATTTTGCAGTTACTTTTACTTGACTTTTAAGTTACTTTCACTTTACTAAATAAAATTTTGACCGTTACTTTTACTTAGTTAAAAAATCACAAATTACTTTTACTTTTCTTTACTTAAATTAAAATTCTTAAAATTGCTTTTACTTTTACTTAAAATAAACAAAAATCATTACTTTTTACAACGCTAAAATCATTACTTTTTACAGTAATTAGACCGTATTATTTTTGGTATGGTTTCCTTATGTTGGTAGTATTTTTTTTTCTTTCCAATGTGATTTTTGCTCCGTCAATCTGTCGAATAATCCACACTTTGTAAATTTAAAAACAGCGTGGAATATTCAACAAACTGTAAATTCCACCGACAGCGACACCAACCAAAATCTACCGTAATCTACCGTAATTTTTAATATTATGCAAATTTTACCGGAATTTCGTTATTTACGTATTTTCCGTGCAATATTTCATTGAAATTAATCAAATGTTTTAAGTTTTCAGGAAACTTTTTTTCATTTTTCAACAATATGTTTTCTAGAAGGTTTTTGTATGTCTGCGAAAAAATAATTTCGGAATATTTATAATATTCCAAAAAAAAAATATTCATTAAAAAGTAAATTATTGGGCATTTTCAAAACGCTACTATTTAAGGCTTTTATATTTATTTTTAGGTTTCGTTTAGAAAGCTAGAAGAAAATAAAGCTTCTTTGGTTAGTAAAGTGTTTTCCTGTTAAATTTTCTAACATAAAAACAGTTCTTAATATTTTGTTATAACAAAAAGATTCAAATTAAAAAATCAACACCGTGAATCCTAAGCCTTGAGCCTAAACCCTAAATTCAAATGAAAAATTTTAAAAAAAACAAATTAAAAAACAAAAATTTAAAAAACGTTCTTAAACTAAAATAAAAAATTGGAAGATTACGAGTTTTATTTATTTTAATTTACTATTGTTTTGTTTTTTAAACTTAATTTAATGCTTTTTTATAGTGTAATACATTAAAAAACAGTTAGTTTTCCAAAAAATTTATATGCAAAAATCTGAATCTGCATTTAAAAAAATGTTTAAATTTTAAAAATTTGCCCGGTATTTCTCAATTATAACCTTGCAGCATCAAATATGTAATTTGCGTAGAATTT
>JASAMX010034439.1:0-72616 GCA_030248175.1 Microlaimidae sp. YZB2_3
GTTTAAATCATATCTGTTCTCTCTCTCTGCGTAATTTTAAGGATTCTAAGTTTAATATATGTAGTCTATTTCCATAATCTTTTAGGTGACATGCTTTAAAAACTCTTTTCGTATATGATCGCTGACTTTTTCAATAATAATATGCTAATCTTTAATCATATATGGGTTCCAAACAGCACTTGCATATTCTACAGTGGAACGTACAAAACTTTTATATGCAGTGAGATAATTTTTAACAGATTGTGATTTGAAACATCTTAATATTAAATTTCCAGTTTTCATAGCTTTACTGGCTATTTTTTGACAGTGAGATGTAAATTTTGAATCGTCACTCATGTAAACCCTAAAATATTTAAACTATTTTGGTTTTAGGTAATTTCTTATTATTTAAGTAATAATCCATCTGATTTTCTTTGTTTAGACAGTTGATTATGAAATACTTCATACTTATTTTCTGATAAGCTTAGTTGCCAATTTTTTGCCCATTCAGAGATTCTGTTCAGATCATCTTGTAATTTATTTTTCTATTGTCATTTACTTTTTAGAAAAACTTTTGTAGACTTTTACATCATCAGCAAAGTCTAATTTCAGACCTTTTAACACACTCAACAATGTCATTGATATAGACTAAAAAAAGGAATGGTCTAAATACTGAACCCTGTGGTACTGAATTAGTGGTCTTCATATGCTGATGAAATAGTATCATTTATTAAAATTTTTATTTTACAATTTGTCAAAAAGGCTTCTAACCTTTAACAGTTTACCAAAAACACCATTGGTTTATACAAATAGCTTTTGATGTGATACAGTATCAAAAGCCTTTGCAAAGTCTGAGTAAACAACATCTAACATCTACTGATTTTTTATCCTGAACAGCTCGAGTCCAATCCTCATAAGAATCCAGGATTTGTGTAACTGTTGAGCTTTTATCTTTGAAACCGTGCTGCAAATTAGATTATATATTTACAAAAAAGATAGAAAGCTCGTACTTTTACCATTTCCTCCATTATCTGGCATGAAAAATACGTAAGTGAAATTGGATGATAGTTTTCTTTTTGACATTTGGAACATTTTTTATATGCTGGGGTTGTTAGAGCAATTTTCCACTCATATGGCAGGTCACCAGAGTTAAATGATTTTTGAAATATTTTGGAAAGAGATTCTGCTACTACTTTTGCTAAACGTTTTAAAAACAATGCAGGTATGCCATCAGGGGTGCGTGACAGTATATTTGGTAGTTTTTTAAAGAAATTTTAAAACATCTTTTACAGTGAAGTTTATATTTTTCAAGAATTTTAACATTTTTTGGCTCAAAATATGGAAGTTTATTATTAGATTTGGTGAAAACAGAACTAAAATATTCTCCAAAAAATGTAGCTTTTTCTAAATCTCCAGAGGCAAAAGTGCCATCTTCACAAAGAATTGGCGGAAAAGATTCTTTGAATTTGAGATTTCTGTTAATATAGGTACTTAATTTTTTAGAAAAGAAAATTTAGTATAAAGTACTTAAAATTTTCTCGAGAAGGGAGGGGGGGGGAGGGGAGGGGAACCCCCTGGATTTTTTTTCTGGGGGGACTGGGCCAAAATTTCGAAGCTAGGAGGTAAACCCCACCCTACCCCCTCCCCTGTTCATCTATGTTACTAAGGGAGGAGGATGGCTGTGACGTATAAAAAATTTGCATAGCTAAGGGTTTGAGAATGTTAACGAATATGTAATTTGCTTTCATGCGGTTAGTTGGATGACTTTTAAAATATTTTAAGGTCGAACACCACAGTTAGGTTTTGAAGGCAGATCTTTTCTAATCAATTTTTTAATAAATGCAATTTGACCTGCTGATTTAATTTTTGACATTCATTTTTTCTTAAAAAAAATCGTCATGACCACAATCATAGATTACACCAATAAAATACATGTCAAAAAACCAATATATTAATAACAAAAATTACCAAATATATTTAATTTTTTAATACGATTTAGCGTATCTTGAATAATGAACACTTTTTTTATTAAAAAAAACTAAAATTAAAAAAATGAATTTATTCGACGTTAAGAATATTTGCCGACAGTGGCGTGCCAGGATTTCATTTGGGGGGGCGGTCTGGGGGCCTACATACAAACCCTGAGGGGGTCTGGGGGGGCGAGAGCCCCCAGCGGAGTGGGCAGAGCCCCTTGTCAGGGGTGCAGGGGGCAGATGCCCCGGGGAGAAAACTTTTAATTTAAGGCGCTAAAATACACTGATAAGTTTTAATTCCAAATGATAATTAAAACAAAATTTAAGGTTTTTTTATCCTATCCATTTAAAACATGTGTTTAAAACGTTAATAAAAGGTTAATAATGTTTATAGTAGTTTTATTTAACATGTATGCCTTAACTTTCGAGCGGAAAAATCGATTTGAAATTGAAAAACTAGATAAATTATTAATTCAAACTACCCGCGAAGTGGGAAAAATTTGTTATTTGTCTATTAATATGTTTTTGGAAAGCACTAGGAAAGTTTCTGTTTGATATTAAAGAAAAAAATTTTTCTCCCAAAATTCAAAAAACGGAAAGGCCTTACGAAAAAATCCGGCTTCGCCGAGTTTGGGGGGGGGGGGCAGCCGCCCCCCCTGGGGCACGCCACTGTGCCCCGATGGAAATCAAACCTACAGTTAAGACGTTCTGCGTCCGACGCTAAATTACTCGGCCACTAATCTATCTGAGGGAACTTTGCTAAAAGCTGATTTTAAAAAGACGGTTAAATGTCGTTTCTTGACGTCAAATCAAAAAAGTTTAAATAAAAAAAAATTTGATTCTCTAGCATTTTAATGAGTTTGGAAATAGTAAGATACAAAACTAAACAATACTTTTGAATTGTATTTGATTAACAAACTAATTCAGAATTTTTTTCATATTTGCATTGCATTTCTTTTAAAATATAGATTTTTTTCAATTTTCCTTAAATTTTGAATTACGTTATTACTCCAAATCACATCTAAAAAGTTCCCCCTATTTTTCTTTAACTTTCTTTAAAATTGCAGCAAAAACTGGAGAACCAAATTTTTTAAATGGCCAAAAACTGTTTTTTGAGCTTTAAATTCATCGTTCTATTTCAAAAAATAGAACCGGTGAGCAATGAAATTATTATTATATACGGCAAAAGGTGTATTATTTGATGCAAGACTTCCGTTGGTCCTTGCAAGATTCCATGATCCTGTCCTGAAGCGTCCGAAACATTGAATCGGCCAAATTTTGAATAAAAAAACTAAAACCAGCCGAATTTAAACCGTCATAAAAAAACTCATCGCTTCAATCGTGCTCACATTTTCAGAGGGCCAGACGAAATATTATTCTATGTAGGGAAACCAACAAACATATGATTCTGTTTTGCTGTTTTCAAAAGAGAAGAAGAATCTGACTTGTGACATGTTTTTTAATAAAATTAAAAAAAGAACCTGTCAGAAAGAGTCTAAATCTAAGGGTTTACTCTCACTATAGTTAAATAAGATGGGTAATACAAAGTCCATCAACTCCCACTTCAAATTTCAGATCTTTCCCCACTAAAATCTGTGGTGTCCCGTGTCCAGCATTTTTTCTTTTTTTTTATTGTAGGTGGGAGGTTTAAAATCACACCCATCTATCTACACATCTAACTTCACGCAAAGCAGACTATCACTTAACCATTGACACCCACCACAAAATTTTATAACAGCAACAATTATTACTACAAAACAAATAATAGGTAATAAAACAACAAAATCTACACCAACACATTCACAAATCACATAAACAACACACCAATAAACTAAATATTCCAAGTTTAAGCAACAAGCAAGCCGGAACAAACAACAAGGAACAACAACACAAACTCACGGAACATAACCCTTCTTCACATACGCACAACTAAACAGAGCTCTGGGACCAGAGGACCTCTAGGTAAACCCTTTCGCAGGGCTGTTTTTTTTTTTCGAGAATACGCAGAGGGGTATAGCAAGGTGAAGAGTTTGTCATACGGTCCAGATCAACATTGATGGAAATGTTGGTAAGCTGCAAAAATGATAAACATTATCAAATCTCCTCCCCTTTACTTAAACTCCTGCCTTTGGGTGCGTAAAGCCTGGTTCACACTGCACTTGAGATACGAGATTGGAGATAGTGCGACCGGTTCACACTAAAATGGAGATAGGATATAATAAGTTTTTGAGTTCGTTTGCTATTTATTTCTATCGGTTTTGAAACCAAATTTTATTAAAATGGTTTTTTCGGTTTATACGAACGCGATTATGAACTAATTTTACAAAGTTTTCATCATTTTAAACCTTTACGGAACGATTTTTAAAAGGCATTACTTCCTACAATATGAATGCTTCCAAAATGTTTAAACGCGCAAAAATTGGCGCAGGTCACGTTAAAGATAAAGTCACCCATTAATAGTGTTTGAGCTGCGTCCAATCAAATTAAAAAATTGAGTTTTTTGAAACAAAATTAAAAATATTATAATTTAATGCTTAAAAAACAAACTTTTTTACTTTTTAAATAAATGATTTATTTAGATTATTAAAATAATTTTTTGTATGTTTGCTAAAGCCTAAACACAGCATTTAATTTGCTACGCATGTGATTTGTCTTAAAAAAACTGTTTTTGGTCGTATATTTTTATAAAAGATTTTTTTTTGTTAAAAAATGCTTTTTGCTTGAAATTATTTGAGCTTTCTTTTAATTTCTGTCAAATATTGTAAATTTTTTCATTACGTACAAAAATTTTGTCCAAAAAAGTGCGTTTTTCACTATCTCATCTCCAAGTCAAGATAGTGTTAGAACTTTGCTCCAACTCAACGTCTCCAAATTGATATCGGAGATAGCAGTGTAAACACAGTATCTCCTTTCTCCTATTCTCATTTGGAGATAATGATGAGATAATGATCCCAGTGTGAACCGGACTTAAGACCACTTTGTATCACGTATTGTAATATTTTCTATCATTTTCATACTTTGTTTTTGAATTGTATTTAAAAATAAAATTATTCTTTTGGTATTTATAATTTTCTTGGTTGTTTTAAGGTATGCCAATAACCATAAAAATATTATCATTATCCGTTTCGTCAATTTAAAATATGATGGTATTCTGGTATAAATCAAAATATTAAATGTATTAAAAATATTAACCATGGATGAGACAAAAATTGCGTATTAATGACATAACTTGTATTTTGATATGTTTTCTACTCAATATCGGCATGGTTATCCATGATAAAGAGCTGTCTGTATAGACAAATCAAACCTAGCTGACCTCGATAATTTTAGTATTCAATGAATCATTTAAAAATAAAACTATTTTTAAAATTATCAGCAATTAAATGCCATATTTTTAGAATTATTTACCAAATCACTCGAATTAAAACAAAAATGCAATTTTTTTAAAGGGCTGAATTTGGCTGATTTTTGTATATTTTATGAAAAGGCGCGAATAAAAAAAACTGTTCTTATGCGTTTTCTTAAACCACAACCGCGCAATTTTAATTGGTCCGCTCATGTGTGTCAGTGTGTAGCTTCACTACGGCCGATACAGTGAAAAAATCCTAGGCCTCTAAAAACCAAAACTTTTTTGTTGCTGCGAAAATGTCGTTTAATATGCTGTTGGAACATAGTATTTCTGGAGTTATTCTTGAAAATGTGAGCACGATTGAAGCGATGAGTTTTTTTATGACGGTTTAAATTCGGCTGGTTTGTTTTTTACTCAAAATTTGGCCGATTCAATGTTTCGGACGCTTCAGGACAGGATCATGGAATCTTGCAAGGACCAACGGAAGTCTTGCATCAAATAATACACCTTTTGCCGTATATAATAATAATTTCATTGCTCACCGGTTCTATTTTGAAATAGAACGATGAATTTAAAGCTCAAAAAACAGTTTTTGGCCATTTAAAAAATTTGGTTCTCCAGTTTTTGCTGCAATTTTAAAGAAAGTTAAAGAAAAATAGGGGGAACTTTTAGATGTGATTTGGAGTAAAACGTAATTCAAAATTTAAGGAAAATTGAAAAAAATCTATATTTTAAAAGAAATGCAATGCAAATATGAAAAAAATTCTGAATTAGTTTGTTAATCAAATACAATTCAAAGTATTGTTTAGACTTGTATCTTACTATTTCCAAACTCATTAAAATGCTAGAGAATCAAATTTTTTTTATTTAAACTTTTTTGATTTGACGTCAAGAAACGACATTTAACCGTCTCTTTAAAATCAGCTTTTAGCAAAGTTCCCTCAGATAGATTAGTGGCCGAGTAATTAGAGCGTCGGACGCAGAACGTCTTAACTGTAGGTTTGATTTCCATCGGGGCACAGTGGCGTGCCCAGGGGGGGGGGCGGCTGCCCCCCCCCCCAAACTCGGCGAAGCCGGATTTTTTCGTAAGGCCTTTCCGTTTTTTGAATTTTGGGAGAGAAAATTTTTTTTCTTAAATGTTAATACAGAAACTTTCCTGATGCCTTCCAAAAGCATATTAATAGTCAAAAACCAAATTTTCCCCGCTTCGCGGGTAGTTTGAATTGACAATTTATCTCAGTTTTTCAATTTCAAATCGATTTTGCCGCTCAAAAGTTAAGGCATACATGTTAAATAAAACTACTATAAACACTATTAACCTTTTATTAACGTTTTAAACACATGTTTTAAATGGATAGGAATAAAAAAACCTTAAATTTTGTTTTAATTATCATCTGGAATTAAAATTTCTAGTGTATTTTAGCGCCTTAAATTAAAAATTTTCTCCCCCGGGGGGCATTCTGCCCCCTGGACCCCCCTGACAAGGGGCTCTGCCCCTTCACTCCGCTGGGGGGCTCTCGCCCCCCAGACCCCCTCAGGGTTTGTATGTACGCCCCCAGACCGCCCCCCCAAATGAAATCCTGGGCACGCCACTGTCGGGGCAATATTCTTAACGTCGAATAAATTCATTTTTTTTAATTTATAGTTTTTTTTTAATAAAAAAAGTGTTCATTATTCAAGATACGCTAAATCGTATTAAAAAATTAAATATATTTGGTAATTTTTGTTATTAATATATTGGTTTTTTGACATGTATTTTATTGGTGTAATTTATGATTGTGGTCATGACGATTTTTTTTAAGAAAAATGAATGTCAAAAATTAAATCAGCAGGTCAAATTATTTTAGTAAAAATTAATTAGAAAAGATCTGCCGTCAAAATCTAAATGTGGTGTTCTACCTTAAAATATTTTAAAAGTCATCCAACTAACCGCATGAAAGGCAAATTACATATTCGTTAACATTCTCAAACCCTTAGCTATGCAAATTTTTTATACGTCACAGCCATCCTCCTCCCTTAGTAACATAGATGAACAGGGGGGAGGGGGTAGGGTGGGGTCCACCTCCTAGCCTCGAAATTTTGGCCCACTCCCCCCAGAAAAAAAATCCAGGGGGTTCCCCTCCCCTCCCCCCCTCCCTTCTCGAGAAAATTTTAAGTACTTTATACTAAATTTTCTTTTCTAAAAAATTAAGTACCTATATTAACAGAAATCTCAAATTCAAAGAATCTTTTCCGCCAATTCTTTGTGAAGATGGCACTTTTGCCTCTGGAGATTTAGAAAAAGCTACATTTTTTGGAGAATATTTTAGTTCTGTTTTCACCAAATCTAATAATAAACTTCCATATTTTGAGCCAAAAAATGTTAAAATTCTTGAAAATATAAACTTCACTGTAAAAGATGTTTTAAAATTTCTTTAAAAAACTACCAAATATACTGTCACGCACCCCTGATGGCATACCGGCATTGTTTTTAAAACGTTTAGCAAAAGTAGTAGCAGAATCTCTTTCCAAAATATTTCAAAAATCATTTAACTCTGGTGACCTGCCATATGAGTGGAAAATTGCTCTAACAACCCCAGCATATAAAAAATGTTCCAAATGTCAAAAAGAAAACTATCATCCAATTTCACTTACGTATTTTTCATGCCAGATAATGGAGGAAATGGTAAAGTATGAGCTTTCTATCTTTTTTGTAAATATATAATCTAATTTGCAGCACGGTTTCAAAGATAAAAGCTCAACAGTTACACAAATCCTGGATTCTTATGAGGATTGGACTCGAGCTGTTCAGGATAAAAAATCAGTAGATGTTAGATGTTGTTTACTCAGACTTTGCAAAGGCTTTTGATACTGTATCACATCAAAAGCTATTTGTATAAACCAATGGTGTTTTTGGTAAACTGTTAAAGGTTAGAAGCCTTTTTGACAAATTGTAAAATAAAAATTTTAATAAATGATACTATTTCATCAGCATATGAAGTCACTAGTTCAGTACCACAGGGTTCAGTATTTAGACCATTCCTTTTTTTAGTCTATATCAATGACATTGTTGAGTGTGTTAAAAAGTCTGAAATTAGACTTTGCTGATGATGTAAAAGTCTACAAAAGTTTTTCTAAAGTAAATGACAATAGAAATAAATTACAAGATGATCTGAACAGAATCTCTGAATGGGCAAAAAATTGGCAACTAAGCTTATCAGAAAATAAGTATGAAGTATTTCATAATCAACTGTCTAAACAAAGAAAATCAGATGGATTATTACTTAAATAATAAGAAATTACCTAAAACCAAAATAGTTTAAGATTTAGGGGTTTACATGAGTGACGATTCAAAATTTACATCTCACTGTCAAAAAATAGCCAGTAAAGCTATGAAAACTGGAAATTTAATATTAAGATGTTTCAAATCACAATCTGTTAAAAATTATCTCACTGCATATAAAAGTTTTGTACGTTCCACTGTAGAATATGCAAGTGCTGTTTGGAACCCATATATGATTAAAGATTAGCATATTATTATTGAAAAAGTCAGCGATCATATACGAAAAGAGTTTTTAAAGCATGTCACCTAAAAGATTATGGAAATAGACTACATATATTAAACTTAGAATCCTTAAAATTACGCAGAGAGAGAGAACAGATATGATTTAAACATATCTGGTTAATTTAAATCCTGATAAGTACTTCACTTTTAACACTAATCAAACCAGAGGACATTCAAAAAAAAAATACAACATAGCAGAGTTAACTGTAGAAAGTATAGCTTTCTCATTAGAGTAGTACCAAAATGGAATGCTTTGAACAAAATGCAATTTAGTTCCAAAACAATCTATAATTTTAAAAAATCTTTAGGAATGTAAAACAATTAGTCCCCCTCATGGTCGCCCGGGAATCTGGCAACAGATTACCCCAGCAAAGCCCGAGGATAATGCTGAGGTCTTCGTCCTGAGGGGGATCAACGTCACCCCGCTCGGTCGCTTTTTAGCCGGGATACTCGGGCCCGTACAGCTTGCTGTAGCTTGGTGGAGAGGACGGCGAAGGGCGACCACGAGGAATGTGTCCAATGTTGCATTTTTTTTCAACAGCAAAAATTCTTCCCCTGTCCCTTCCCCCCCCCCCCCTACCCTAACTCTAAACATAATTTCGGTTTCAGTTTTATGTTTTCCTTGCTTTTATCTTTTATCTTCTTGTTCTCGGTTGCTTTGTTTTGTTTAGAGACGCTCAAGCCAGCTGTGTTTGCTCTGTCATTGGATGGAGTTCTGCCATTGTTGGATGGATATGTGAAGCTCAATGGACCTGGTTGCTCTTGGAACCACCCATGTGCCAGAAGAAATGGACAAAAGACGGATCAAACGCTTTGTTTTGTTTTTAATTTTTTTTTTGTTTATTAACACGGTGCAGAGTATCATTTATTTTCACGCTATCTTAATTGGTGGGCGCTATGTAACTCGTTATAGTACGGCACTCTATATCAAACCCCCGGGGGCCCCCCCCAACTTCTGAGTGGAGGGGGTTAATCCCCCTTCTCAGAATTCGGGGGGGGGGGTTAACCCCCCAACCCTCCCCCGTGCCCATGTATGCCCCCAACCCTCCCCCGTGCCCATGTATGGTTCAAACAGCAGCAACAATAGCCGTGTTAGGGTGTAAACGCGAGCTGTTACTGTAAGCTGCCATTATAGATGTTTTTGGTCAGGTCCGCTAGGGGGGTCCACCCCCGGGTGGAAGGCCAAAATTTTTAAGGGGGTCCGGACCCTCCTAACTTTTTAGGGGGGGGGAGGTCGACCCAGGGTGCGAGATTTAATATTTAGGGGGGTCCGATTTTTAAACAAAGTTTTTTAAATCAGTAATTTAAGTGTTTTTAGGTCTAATATTGAACTGTATATATGGGTATTTTGCGTTTCTCGGATTTTAACCCCCACCTTAATTTGGGGTTTAACCCTCCCCCCCACTCCGGACCAACTTGCCCATGTATGGTTGGTGGGGTTAACCCCCCCAATTCTGAGAAGGGGAGTTTAACCTCCCCCTACTCAAAAGTGGGGGGGGAAGGTTACCCCCCCAATTTTGGAAAAATGAAGAAAAAGAATGTCTTTAAAATGACTTCTAACTGCTTCCAAACTTAAGTTTTGAGATCAAAATGAATGTTTTAAGCAATAAAAAGCTCAAAAATGCAATAAAAAGGGCTTTTTGACCTAAAAGTAGTGTTTTTTACCTATTTTTCCTTCAAAATTGAAAAACGATATGGGTAAAATGCACTCCAGAAAAAAAACGATATGGGTATTTTGCGTTTCTCGGATTTTAACCCCCCGTAATTTGGGGTTTAACCCCCCCACTCCGGACCAACTTGCCCATGTATGGGTCTAACCCCAAACTTTTTCCTTTGCCGTCCCAAAAGGAGGGGGTCTAGACCTCCTAGACCCTCCTGGCTACGCCTTAGATTTAGATTTCCCTTTAAACTCGCTTTAGATTTCCCTTTAAATGGCCAAAGCTCCGGAGCTTGATATTGTAGCGTAGGAACGTCACTAAATTTGTACATATTTGTTATACATCGCAATCTTTTTGATTTCAGAAAGTTGGGACAAGACGTTCAAAAGGAAAATGGGGATTTAAAGCGAAAAGTAAAAGATTTGCAGAAGGAACTCGGCGAAACGACGGATAGACGACGAATCGCCGAAACTAAATATCTGTCCGTCGAAAAAGTAAGTAAAATATTGTTTGTTGTCGTGATTGTTTGTTTGTTTGCTTGTTGATTTTGGAGAGTTTGGCGTTCAGAATTGGGTGTGTAAAAGATGTGCGAACTTGAAAATTACAAAGGTTTGTGAAGGGTGTTACAATTAAAATTTGAGAGATGAGGAGCCTTAAACTTACAGAGAGAAGGGAGTCCAAAATTTTTAGCTTAAGGTGTAGACCCCACCTTTCCTGATTCGGACGTGAGGGAAATAAGGGGTACCTACCGTACCGCCCGTAATTTTTTTAAAATTAAAGAAAAAAAGTCTTCAGAATGACTTCGAAGTGTTTTTAGCGACAAAAACCTTACAATGTAATAAAAAGCACCGTTCGACTTAAATTTAGCGTTTTTAGATATTTTTCTTTTAAAATTATTAAAAAAAACACAAGATATTTAAAATCTTTAAAAAACACGATATAGGTTAAATAAAGCGTTTATTGAGTTTGACTTCCCCTTAAATCTGGGTTTAACCCCATTCACTCCGACCAAGTTGCCATGGATCCTCACTCATCTATGCTAATTGATGTAGCCAACAAAGTATGTTCAAAAAACTAAAACAGCAGTAAGCATGACATTTTTGGCAACTTTTCATGAGGTCTACTAAATCTTACATGGGGATATGGGGGTTCGTGCAGCATTTACTTAACCTAGCAAAGAATGAACAAGCAAACAAACGAACAAACCAAATGTAATACTTTTTATTTAGACAATAAAGACTCTGGAACAGGCGAAAAAGGTGCTGTGGCGGTAATTGCAAACGGCCCAAGATAAGATAAACAAAAGAACGAACAAACAAACAAACAAAAAATAAAAATATATGTTTTCTATTTAGGCAATAAAGACGCTTGAACACGCAGAAAAAGAGCTTTTGACAGATTAGGACGTCGAACGAACAAGCAAGCTAACAAACAAACGGAATATTTGCTTTCAATTCAGACAATAAATACACTGGAACAGGTGGAAAATTAGCTAAGGCGACTGCTGCAAACAGCCTAAAACACTGAACGAACAAGCAGGCAAACGAACAAACCAAATATCTACGTTCTATTGAATTTGTATAATTATAAAAGTATAAAAGTGTTTATAGACAATAAATACGCTGAAACAGGCGGAAAAAAGTTGCGACGACAGCTGCAAACGGGCCAAAATCAGCCAAACAAATGAACAAGCAAGCGAACAAACTTATTGTTTTCTTTGTAGACAATAAAGACCCTGAAAAAAGAGCTGCGGCGGCAGCTGCAAGCAGCCTAAGACGCCGAACAAACAAACAAACTGAATGTTTGCTTTTTGTTTAGACAATAAAAACGCTGGAACAGGCGGAAAAAGAGCTGCGGCGGCAGCTACAAACGGCCCAAGACGAGCGGGACAGTTGGAAAGGGCGCGGGGAGGACCTGCAGACCAAACTGAGCAAGTTGGAGCTGGAGAAACGGGACTTGCACCTGCAGACGGAGCGCTGGAAAAAGGAGCGCCAGGAATTGAACATGAAGGTGGAAATGGTGAGTTAGGGAAAGTGGTTATTGCGATAGGAATTAAAGATAAAATGTGAATTGAGTACACAGATATACCTAAGACGTTTCGGTTACCATGAGATCCATCGTCAGTACTAAATATCTAAATTTTGAACGTTTAAAAAACTTTAATTGTAAAGAAACGGGACTTGCACATGCAGACCGAGCGCTGGAAAAACGAGCGCCAGGAATTGAACATGGTGGAAATGGTGAGTGGTGCGGACTTACTAGATTTAAATAGTGCGTGTGCAATAAGCCGCCTTGAAATTTGCACGCAGTCTTCTAATTTTAGTCTAGGCTTTTATTGGAGGCAATGCTGGGCTACTATTTTTTAATGGATGTAAAAAACATTTATTGAGTACACAGATATAAGATATTTCGGATACTACTGGGATCTATCGTCAGTAATAAATATCTAGATTTGGAATATGGGTCTGTATAAAAACCCCATGGACAAATTCCCCATAGGCCGAATTCTCCATAAACGTTACAAAATCCCCATAAGGTGGTGTAAAATCCCCATAAATATAATGCGTTTGCAACATTTTCTTTAAATTTTGACACTTGAAAAATACAACAAAATTTCATCATGATAAAATTTAGTTTGATTTTAAGGCTTTGCTTAGGCTTAGGGAAAAAATAAAATACTTTTAATGCTTTTGTGATTAAAACTTAGTTTTTTAACACATTTTAGTTTGCAAACGTATTTCTGATTGTTATGGGGAATTTGCACTACGGTATGGGGAATTTTGCTATGGGGATTTTGCACGTTACTTTGGAATATTTGTAACGTTTTAACTTTAATTTTTATTGCAATAAATAAGTTTCATTTTTCTCATGTCAAATCTATTGAGGTAGAGTGGTTTTACGTTTGAAATTTCTCCTTCCTTGTCTGTCCTCTCCTTTTTGGGATTTTGGAGCGCAGAGCTCCCGACTGTGGCAAGCCAAACGTTTAAAGACTATAAAAGGACTATAAAAATGAAAATCAATAGGTTAATGAAATTTTCCTTTTCTTGTCTGTCCTTTTATGGATTTCAGAGCTCGGGAGCCCCTATTTAATTGCGCATTTTACTGTAGACCGGTGGCGAGCGGAACGTTGGAAGTGTGACGACCCAAAATTGAAGCGACAATAACCAGGCACTGAATAATTTATTAAGAAACTTGGCCGATACAGGAATTGAACTCGTAACCTCCAAAGTAGACTCTGGTGTACTATCCATTGCACCATAGGCCGGACATGGAATGGGGGAAAAATGGCCTTTTATTAACGCTTTCTCTTTGAGTTTTCACGGAAGAGACGCATACGGCGTATGTGTCACAGAAGACTGACTGTAAAGAGAGAAATGGTCAGTGGTGTGGCTGATATCATAGATAAGTGAGGAAAGTTATGGGTGGGTGGGAAGCATAGTTGGCCAGCCTTCCAGATTTCGGGGGTATACCCGACCGACCCTCGAAATTTGGGGGGTGTCTTAAAAAAATTTTTGGGGTATACCTCAAATACCCCATTTTTAGCGTTTTTAGTACTCCCCCAAATTTTAGGGGGAGTGTCTGGGGTACCTCCAAATTTTAGGGGGAGTGTCGGATATAGTCGTTATTTTTTGGGGTTATCCCCCCCAAAAAAATCCCGACTATATCCGACACCGGGCAAAATTTGGAATTCTGGTTTCGGTTTCTGTTCCAGATTTTTGGAAAATCTTGATTCCGGTTCTGGTGTTCCGGGGGTTTCACGGTTTAATAGGCAGTTCTGGGCAAAATTTGGAATTTCGATTCCAGTCCTGTCCTGTTCCGGATTTTTGGAAAATTTCAATTCCGATTCCGGGGGTTCCGCCCATCACTAAAAAGGATATTTTGGGTTTTTAGCTGAAGGCGGATAGGGATAAGATCAAATCTCTGATCAGGGATAAAAAGCATAGTGATGGGCAGTTCCCGTTCCGGGTTCCGGATGTTCCAGACAAACTTTAGAATTCTGGTTCCGGTTCCTGTTTCGGATTTTTGGAAGATCTTGATTCCGGTTCCGGGGGTTTCGCCGTTTAATAGGCAGTTCCGGGCAAAATTTGGAATTCCGGTTCCGGTCCCTGTTCCGAATTTTTGGAAAATTTCAATTCCGGTTCCGGGGGTTCTGCCCATCACTAAAAAGGATATTTTGGGTTTTTAGCTGAAGGCGGATAGGGATAAGATCAAATCTCTGATCAGGGATAAAAAGCATAGTGATGGGCAGTTCCCGTTCCGGATGTTCCGGGCAAACTTTAGAATTCTGGTTCCGGTTCCTGTTTTGGATTTTTGGAAGATCTTGATTCTGGTTCCGGGGGTTTCGCCGTTTAATAGGCAGTTCCGGGCAAAATTTGGAATTCCGGTTCTGGTCCCTGTTCCGGATTTTTGGAAAATTTCAATTCCGGCTCCGGTGTTCTGGGGGTTCGGCCCATCACTAAAAAAAATATTTTTTTAGCTTGAGGCGGATCGGGATAAGATCAAATCTCTGATCAGGGATAAAAAGCATAGTGATGGGCAGTTCCCGTTCCGGGTTCCGGATATTCCGGGCAAACTTTAGAATTCTGGTTCCAGTTCCTGTTTTGGATTTTTGGAAGATCTTGATTCGGGTTCCGGGGGTTTCGCCGTTTAATAGGCAGTTCCGGGCAAAATTTGGAATTCCGCATCCGGTCCCTGTTCCGGATTTTTGGAAAATTTCAATTCCGGTTCCGGGGGTTCCGCCCATCACTAAAAAGGATATTTTGGGTTTTTAGCTGAAGGCGGATAGGGATAAGATCAAATCTCTGATCAGGGATAAAAAGCATAGTGATGGGCAGTTCCCGTTCCGGGTTCCAGATATTCCGGGCAATTTTTAGAATTCTGGTTCCGGTTCCTGTTTCGGATTTTTGGAAGATCTTGATTCCGGTTCCGGGGGTTTCGCCGTTTAATAGGCAGTTCCGGGCAAAATTTGGAATTCCGCATCCGGTCCCTGTTCCGGATTTTTGGAAAATTTCAATTCCGGTTCCGGGGGTTCCGCCCATCACTAAAAAGGATATTTTGGGTTTTTAGCTGAAGGCGGATAGGGATAAGATCAAATCTCTGATCAGGGATAAAAAGCATAGTGATGGGCAGTTCCCGTTCCGGGTTCTGGATATTCTGGGCGAACTTTAGAATTTTGGTTCCGGTTCCTGTTTCGGATTTTTGGAAGATCTTGATTCCGGTTCCGGGGGTTTCGCCGTTTAATAGGCAGTTCCGGGCAAAATTTGGAATTCCGCATCCGGTCCCTGTTCCGGATTTTTGGAAAATTTCAATTCCGGTTCCGGGGGTTCCGCCCATCACTAAAAAGGATATTTTGGGTTTTTAGCTGAAGGCGGATAGGGATAAGATCAAATCTCTGATCAGGGATAAAAAGCATAGTGATGGGCAGTTCCCGTTCCGGGTTCCGGATGTTCCAGGCAAACTTTAGAATTCTGGTTCCGGTTCCTGTTTCAGATTTTTGGAAGATCTTGATTCCGGTTCCGGAGGTTTCGCCGTTTAATAGGCAGTTCCGGGCAAAATTTGGAATTCCAGTTCCGGTCCCTGTTCCGGATTTTTGGAAAATTTCAATTCCAGTTCCGGGGGTTCCGCCCATCACTAAAAAGGATATTTTGGGTTTTTAGCTGAAGGCGGATAGGGATAAGATCAAATCTCTGATCAGGGATAAAAAGCATAGTGATGGGCAGTTCCCGTTCCGGGTTCCGGATGTTCCGGGCAAACTTTAGAATTCTGGTTCTGGTTCCTGTTTCGAATTTTTGGAAGATCTTGATTCCAGTTCCGGGGGTTTCGCCGTTTAATAGGCAGTTCCGGGCAAAATTTGGAATTCCGGTTCTGGTCCCTGTTCCAGATTTTTGGAAAATTTCAATTCCGGCTCCGGTGTTCTGGGGGTTCGGCCCATCACTAAAAAAAAATATTTTTTTAGGTGGAGGCGGATTGGGATAAGATCAAATCTCTGATCAGGGATAAAAAGCATAGTGATGGGCAGTTCCCGTTCCGGGTTCCGAATATTCCGGGCAAACTTTAGAATTCTGGTTCCGGTTCCTGTTTCGGATTTTTGGAAGATCTTGATTCTGGTTCCGGGGGTTTCGCCATTTAATAGGCAGTTCCGGGCAAAATTTGGAATTCCGCATCCGGTCCCTGTTCCGGATTTTTGGAAAATTTCAATTCCGGTTCTGAAGGATATTTTGGGTTTTTAGCTGAAGGCGGATAGGGATAAGATCAAATCTCTGATCAGGGATAAAAAGCATAGTGATGGGCAGTTCCCGTTCCGGGTTCCGGATATTCCGGGCAAACTTTAGAATTCTTTTTCCGGTTCCTGTTTCGGATTTTTGGAAGATCTTGATTCCGGTTCCGGGGGTTTCACCGTTTAATAGGCAGTTCCGGGCAAAATTTGGAATTCCGCATCTGGTCCCTGTTCCGGATTTTTGGAAAATTTCAATTCCGGTTCCGGGGGTTCCGCCCATCACTAAAAAGGATATTTTGGGTTTTTAGCTGAAGGCGGATAGGGATAAGATCAAATCTCTGATCAGGGATAAAAAGCATAGTGATGGGCAGTTCCCGTTCCGGGTTCTGGATATTCCGGGCAAACTTTAGAATTTTGGTTCCGGTTCCTGTTTTGGATTTTTGGAAGATCTTGATTCCGGTTCCGGGGGTTTCGCCGTTTAATAGGCAGTTCCGGGCAAAATTTGGAATTCCGCATCCGGTCCCTGTTCCGGATTTTTGGAAAATTTCAATTCCGGTTCTGGGGGTTCCGCCCATCACAAAAAAGAATATTTTGGGTTTTTAGCTGAAGACGGATAGGGATAAGATCAAATCTCTGATCAGGGATAAAAAGCATAGTGATGGGCAGTTCCCGTTCCAGGTTCCGGATGTTCCGGGCAAACTTTAGAATTCTGGTTCCGGTTCCTATTTTGGATTTTTGGAAGATCTTGATTCCGGTTCTGGAGGTTTCGCCGTTTAATAGGCAGTTCCGGGCAAAATTTGGAATTCCAGTTCCGGTCCCTGTTCCGGATTTTTGGAAAATTTCAATTCCTGTTCGGGGGGTTCCGCCCATCACTAAAAAGGATATTTTGGGTTTTTAGCTGAAGGTGGATAGGGATAAGATCAAATCTCTGATCAGGGATAAAAAGCATAGTGATGGGCAGTTCCCGTTCCGGGTTCCGGATGTTCCGGGCAAACTTTAGAATTCTGGTTCCGGTTCCTGTTTCGGATTTTTGGAAGATCTTGATTCCGGTTCAGGGGGTTTCACCATTTAATAGGCAGTTCCGGGCAAAATTTGAAATTCCAGTTCTGGTCCCTGTTCCGGATTTTTGGAAAATTTAAATTCCGGCTCCGGTGTTCTGGGGGTTCGGCCCATCACTAAAAAAAAATATTTTTTTAGCTGGAGGCGGATCGGGATAAGATCAAATCTCTGATCAGGGATAAAAAGCATAGTGATGGCCAGTTGCCGTTCCGGGTTCCGGATATTCCGGGCAAACTTTAGAATTCTGGTTCTGGTTCCTGTTTTGGATTTTTGGAAGATCTTGATTCCGGTTCCGGGGGTTTCGCCGTTTAATAGGCAGTTCCGGGCAAAATTTGGAATTCCGCATCCGGTCCCTGTTCCGGATTTTTGGAAAATTTCAATTCCGGTTCCGGGGGTTCCGCCCATTACTAAAAAGGATATTTTGGGTTTTTAGCTGAAGGCGGATAGGGATAAGATCAAATCTCTGATCAGGGATAAAAAGCATAGTGATGGGCAGTTCCCATTCCGGGTTCTGGATATTCCGGGCAAACTTTAGAATTCTGGTTCCAGTTCCTGTTTTGGATTTTTGGAAGATCTTGATTCCGGTTCCGGGGGTTTTGCCGTTTAATAGGCAGTTCTGGGCAAAATTTGGAATTCCACATCCGGTCCCTGTTCCGGATTTTTGGAAAATTTCAATTCCGGTTCCGGAGGTTCCGCCCATCACTAAAAAGGATATTTTGGGTTTTTAGCTGAAGGCGGATAGGGATAAGATCAAATCTCTGATCAGGGATAAAAAGCATAGTGATGGGCAGTTCCCGTTCCGGGTTCCGGATATTCCGAGCAAACTTTAGAATTCTGGTTCCGGTTCCTGTTTCGGATTTTTGGAAGATCTTGATTCCGGTTCAGGGGGTTTCACCATTTAATAGGCAGTTCCGGGCAAAATTTGAAATTCCGGTTCTGGTCCCTGTTCCGGATTTTTGGAAAATTTAAATTCCGGCTCCGGTGTTCTGGGGGTTCGGCCCATCACTAAAAAAAAATATTTTTTTAGCTGGAGGCGGATCGGGATAAGATCAAATCTCTGATCAGGGATAAAAAGCATAGTGATGGCCAGTTGCCGTTCCGGGTTCCGGATATTCCGGGCAAACTTTAGAATTCTGGTTCTGGTTCCTGTTTCGGATTTTTGGAAGATCTTGATTCCGGTTCCGGGGGTTTCGCCGTTTAATAGGCAGTTCCGGGCAAAATTTGGAATTCCGCATCCGGTCCCTGTTCCGGATTTTTGGAAAATTTCAATTCCGGTTCCGGGGGTTCCGCCCATCACTAAAAAGGATATTTTGGGTTTTTAGCTGAAGGCGGATAGGGATAAGATCAAATCTCTGATCAGGGATAAAAAGCATAGTGATGGGCAGTTCCCATTCCGGGTTCTGGATATTCCGGGCAAACTTTAGAATTCTGGTTCCAGTTCCTGTTTTGGATTTTTGGAAGATCTTGATTCCGGTTCCGGGGGTTTTGCCGTTTAATAGGCAGTTCTGGGCAAAATTTGGAATTCCACATCCGGTCCCTGTTCCGGATTTTTGGAAAATTTCAATTCCGGTTCCGGAGGTTCCGCCCATCACTAAAAAGGATATTTTGGGTTTTTAGCTGAAGGCGGATAGGGATAAGATCAAATCTCTGATCAGGGATAAAAAGCATAGTGATGGGCAGTTCCCGTTCCGGGTTCCGGATATTCCGAGCAAACTTTAGAATTCTGGTTCCGGTTCCTGTTTCGGATTTTTGAAAGATCTTGATTCCGGTTCCGGGGGTTTCGCCGTTTAATAGGCAGTTCCGGGCAAAATTTGGAATTCCGGTTCCGGTCCCTGTTCCGAATTTTTGGAAAATTTCAATTCCGGCTCCGGTGTTCCGGGGGTTCGGCCCATCACTAAAAAAAATATTTTTTTAGCTGGAGGCGGATAGGGATAAGATCAAATCTCTGATCAGGGATACCCAGAGCGATCGGGAGGCGGTGTTCAAAAGCTTGTCCACCATGGAGAAGGAAAACCAGTCCCTGCACGACCACATTAAAGCGTAAGTTGATAAATAAAATTTCAAACGAAGAAACAAATTTACATTCTAACCGGAAAAAAATTTTGCCGCATTTTTTCCATTATTGGTTGAGCAGAACCAATCCGCCACACTACTACATTTAATGATGAGTAGAAATAGTTTTTTTGGGGAGGGGGAATTGATGACTATACTATTGATGACTATACATTTCCAAAAGTTTACGGTAGTCGCAGAAAGAAATCTATTTCTTTACTGACGTTTTTATGTAATAGTGTAGCGGCCTAGTTCTTCTTCTTCAAGTGGAAAAACCGCGGGATAGTTTTTGCAGTTAGAATGTAAAATTTGGATAATGTCACAAAAGCGCCAAGATTTTTAGGTAAATAATTCAGTTTACATCGGATCTAAAAGTTCAGTGTCACGAATTCACCTCATCCTACTCTAAACAATGTGTAATAATAGGACATGTTTGAAGCCCCAACATACTGTTGAATTCCCTGATACAACACAAAGGATCAAACTCTGGATTTGTTACACTTTTTTCTCTTTTCGTGAAAGACGGAACGCCATTCCTGCCCTGAAAGAAAACCGTTACAAAAAATTAAAACAAACCAAAATTATTACGATTATCGAGAAAATTTTATTGATTTAAAATCATTTAAAACTTTGCCGCGGCAGTGCTCGGTGCAGTGTCATGCAATCGGGATAAAATTTTATATGTGTGTTTATTGGACCCTTGGCTATTAGTATATCGCATTCCAGGCCTGTCAGAATGATTGGTTGTTGTACCACACAGCACCAATTTTCAACCGTTAAAAAATTTGGCCTACGCATCGGCCGACATGTGGGTGTGTAAGGGTTAAATCAAAAATATTTTTCAAAACTGATTATTTATTAATACTTTTGAGACTTTGCGGTCATTGTGAATATTTGAATGTTAAGATTGGACAATTTTAACCCCCTCAAATAGCGCGTCAAACTTTTGGGCCGGTGTCGCGGGATATCTTTTCCCCCCTTCTTTTTTCCCTCCGGAAGATCTATCCCGGTAAAAAGCCGGGATAATTTTTCCCCCCGGAAAAACCATCCCGCTAAAACACCGGTTAATTCTTTCCCCCCTCGGTAAATTTTTTCCCCCCGAAAAGACTATCCCGGTTAAAAACCGGGATATTCTTTCCCCCCTCTTTTTTATATTGTTGTTCGTTTGTTATGAATTTTAGTTTGGTTTTAAGGTTTTGCTTAGGCTGCTTAGGGAAACTAAGGTTTAAAATGGTTAAGGTAGTTCATGAGTTTTATTTCAATAATTTTATGAATTTATGAAAGTATCATGATAACAAAATAATCATTTTAATTTAATGACGTGTTTTTTTAAGAATGCGCAGAATTAATATTATACACTTTATGCAAATTTTTGAAGGGGGGAAAGAATATACCGGTACAAACTTTCCCCCTGATTAAAACGCTAAAATAGAAAATTACAAACATAAATTAAAATCGTGAGTAAACATGTTTTAATGGAATTTATTACACAAAAATTGGTATTTGAGCTAATAAAGGTACAGCTATTCAAATTATTTTTAAAAATTCTAAGTTTATATGATTTTAAAATTAAAAAGCATGGGGGAAAATCTATCCCGGTATATTCTTTCCCCCGGGGAAAGAATTTACCGAGGGGGGAAAGAATATCCCGGGATAGTTTTTCCAGGGGGAAAAATTTTTAGGGGGGAAAGAATATCCCTTGACACCGGCACATATTTTGGTATATTACTCTAGATTGCCTCCCTCCTGGTACTTTCCTTAAAACATGAATCACACGAGTTTCGAAATTTTTTTGTAAATCAAAACAAACAGTCCATATTTATTTTGGAGGTCCGTGGACCTTACATTTCGGTAGAAGCAAAAAAAAATTGTTAAATTTTTGTTTACATAAGCATTTTAATTATTAATTATTAACTAGAATATAACACAGGAAAATGTCCGATTTTATTCTAAATTTGTGAACACAATTTTGCTAAAAACGTCGCACATTGAGATGCACGAGTTGTCTGTTTTGTGCAAAACTAATCGCAGTGCAAAGAAAGCAGCATTGAGTGCAAAAAAGTTGCAATTTTTTTGAATGGAAAGAAAACTAACACTGCGTTAAAAATCGCTGCGTGCGAAAACTAGCAGAAAATGGCAAAATATGCGAAAAGTCTCATGTGGGAATTTTCTAGCATAATTTTGGTCAAACATTTAGTGTACATTCGGACTCTTGTGTTATATGTTTTGTTTTATCGAAGTGTTTTCTGCATTGGTCAGGTCAGGTGTTACACAATTGTTTAACATTTTAAAAAAACTCTAAAATCTAAATTCATGATTTATTAATTTTGTTTCCATGAAATTTTAATTGTTACTGAATTTTCCATGAAACAAAGCAACGGCTTTTGAAATATTTTTGTAAACAAAAAGTAGTTGTTGTCCTTTGCCAGTGGCCAGGGTTTCCATCAACCCTGGTGTGGTCCGTCCGGCACGCTTCTCGCCTTGCTCACCCCCTCTTCCCACTCCCGGAGGAGCTCAGCAACTGCAACGGGGTTTGCCCAAAGGTCCTCTGGTCCCAAGGTCGTGTTAATGTTTATGCATGTGAAAAGGTGTTGTGTTGTGTGTATTTGTGTTTTGCATAGCGGGCAGTTTGGTGATGTGTGTTGTGTAGGATTTATTTTGTGTAGGTAGGAGTAGAGGAAAGGAGATTTCCCCGCCCTGAGTTCCCAGTATCCAGGCCTGCACGAGGTGGGAATGCAAAGCGAAGCGAAACAACACCTATCAACGCATCGCCTTCAAATCTGGATCAAACCAAAACCAGTCAACAAAAAGTAGTCCTGAAAGGTGCTGTGCGGAGTCAAACTTTTTGTCTTCGATTTTGATAATTTTTCGTGAAAACCTTATTCCTGCCCCCAATAACCCACAAAAATTTTTTTCAACAAAATATCTGCAGTGGTTCAGGAGTTATGACCCCCCAAAAATCGCATTTTTCGACAATTCTGTAAGTGAAAATTTCTCAATGGGTATTGCGATTTACGTTACAAATTATGCACTCAAAGAAAGCGGGTACTTTCTGGCGAAAAAAAATCGAGTGTTTTTTGTACGAGAAACGCAATATCTCGACAAATACTGCACCAATATTAATGAGCAAGGTATCAAATTAAAGTAGAAAATAGCCGCTTTCTTTGAATACATAATTTGTAGCTTAAATTGTTATATCCATTGAGCAATCTTTCACGTACAGAATTTGTCGAAAAACGCCTTTTTTGGGGGGTAATTACTCCTGAACCACTGGAGATATTCTGTTGAAAAAATTTTGGGCAGGGATACGGTTTTCACAAAAAATTATCAAAATTGAAGAGAAAAAGTTTAAGTCCGCACCGGACCTTTAAGGCAGAAACAAAAATTTAATAAAATTTTTTAAAAACTTTTCGTAAACAATTTAATTAATTAGAATTACTATTTTGTTAGCCCATGTCGATTCTTGATTTTGTTTCTTTAATTTTAGACTAGAAAAACAAATGAACGAAATGAACGGGAGCTTTGAACAAAAATACACGGATAGAATTGTTCAAATGAAAAAGGATTTCGAAATCGACCTCAAATCAGCTCAAGCCGCCAAAAACGACGTAATATTTTTATTTCTTTTAACAGTGTTTCAGTAAAGTTTCAAAAGTAGATCTTGCAAGATAGTGTATAGGCAAATAAAATCTAGCTGACCTCGAATATTTCAAGTCAAGTCAAGTCAAGTTTTTTCCAGTTACTAACAATAAAAGAACAAAACCATAAAATTATTTATATAGTGATCATAATTTTGATATATAAACTGTGCGAACCGATCACGGTCACAACACAAACATAGAAACGTGGCTTACTGGAAAACGACCCAAAGGCTTAAATTGATAAGCACTATTTTGGACCGTTTGAGATACTGTTTTTAAATTCTTTTCGGAAACTTGTTTTTCAGAAAGAGCGTTTCATTTGGAAACAATCCTATTACTAAAAAAGAACTTACGGGCATTTATTCTAGATTTTTGCATTTTTAGTTTTAATGAATGACCTATGACGATTAAATAGAAAAAATCATTGGGGTTAATATTGTTTTTGGCGTGAATAATTTTATAACATTCTGAAAGATCTATATTAATATTACGTCTGTCACTTAGCTTCTTTAGTTTCAGAAATTTCAACGTATTGTCATAACATGTATAGCGAAAATAATAAAATTTTGAATCAGAATAATAAAATAAGATAATAAAATTTTGAGATTTCAGTATTGAATCGACTAATTAACAATAAAACGATTCTAAATTTTTAACGAAAGCGGTTTAATAATAAATACCAAAATCCATATTTTAATAATTATTTATCAAATTACTTAATTTTGAACCAAAATGCAAATTTTTTAAGGGCTAAGTTCGGTTAATATTTATACATTTTGTAAAAAGGTGGAATTAAAAAAATCTGCGTTCTTATTTATTTTTTTAAAAAGAAACACGTCATGTGCGCACAATTTTAATTGGTCTGCTCATGTCTCCAGTTTGATTTTCGCGGTCAGCCTGATATAATTCAACCATAGTTACTGTATGTAAAGTAAAATTAGGTAGAATACCTGGCTTTGGCTATAGTATTGCTGGCATGCTAGCAGCTGTTGCTAGTTTGTTGGCAATACTGTAGCCACTTACTTTATTCGTTGTAAGTTAAATTAATGTTGTGGTAGGAGATAGTTGATCGAATCCATGTATTACCGCCATTGTTTTGGTCAAAAAAAACTTACGTTTTTTTCTGGTCTAAAACTGTATCATGTACAAAAATTTTAAAACTATTACATCGTCGTTTCTACGGCAAAAAGAGCCACAATTCGTTTAAAATATACGCGACTGTGACTCATTTACGTAACTACAGAATGAGTCACAGTCATTTGTATTTTATAATGACAGTCTGTGGCTCATTTTGCTGTAGTAGCGACGACATAATATAACAATTACCGTTGTGTTGATGTTTCATTCAACCTGAGTCACAATCATTTGTATTTTTTAATGACAGTCTGTGGCTCATTTTGCCGTAGTAGCGACAACATAATATAACAATTCCCGTTGTGTTGATGTTTCATTCAACCTACTTTGTTTTAGCTGGAACGGAAATTGTTCGGCTCGAACGCTCAAATTAAAGGTTTGGAGGAGCAGGTGAAAGTGTTGCGGGAGCAGATCATGCGGGAACGAAAGCGGATAAACGAATATACGGAGGAGACTCTGCGGCACGATTCCGAAATCTGGGAACTCAATCAGAGTCGGGCCCTGCGGAACAAAGAACTGGAGACCTCGGCCCTGGGCTCCGCAGCCGGGGAATCGAGATCCTTCCTGGGCCGCTCGTTTATGTCGTCCAGGAACTCCTGACCGGAGAAAGTCGACTGAGGGTATCTCGCTAACGGGAGGGAAATTTTGGGAGGAAATTGTAGAACTGGAGACATGGGTGGGTTGGGTACCCTTTTAGATTTTAAGTGGGGGTATAGTGAAGAGTTTCGGGAGAAGTATTTCCAAAATACCTTATTTGTAGCGTTTTTGTAGAGCTGGGACCAACAACAGAGGAATCGATATACTTCCTGGGCCGCTCGTTTATGTCGTCGAGGAACTCCTGACCGGGAGAGTCGACTGGGGCTATCTCAATAACGGTTGGAGGAATTTGGGAGAAAAAATGTGGAACTTGATTTATAGGTGGGCAACCTCTTAGGTTTTTGAGTATACTCCCGTTCTGAATTATAGGGGGTATAAGTGAGTGAAAAAGTTGAGGAAAAATATCCTAAAATACCTCATTTTTAGCGTTTTTAGTACCGGGACCATTTTAATTTAAAGGCGGGGGTTCAAAAAACCCAAAACTTTAGGGGGAATTGAGGTAAAAAATTTTGTTAGAAGTTTCGGGGTTTTTATGTTGTATAGCTCACCTCCTCAACCCCCTTGTGCAACTGCATACGATCGGTAGGTTAATTTGTTGAAAGAAACTTTCCCGTCAGTGAGATACGCTCAACTGAAGATTTTATTTTGGATCGAGTCGTAATTTGAGAAAACTAATGGAAGCGACTTGAATTTTATGAAAAAAATTGTATAGTCAAATGTTAAAACTTTGTTTAAACATTGTGTCTAAAATGCAAATTTTAATGAATTTCTTAATATTACTTTTCCAGGCCAGTCAAGAACAACTGAAAATTTTAGTTTTATGTTATTAAATTTTAAGAATATCATAAAAATTATTTTGCTTTGTTAATAACACAACGTTTTTATAACAATATTGTTCTTTTTTCGTTGTTTTTGAAGACACCATTGATTGAAAAATGTGTAGGCATTCTATTGCTATTTTTGATGAAATAAGGTTTGTTTTGTATAAAAACTAGCAAAATGACAGCTTTCAATAGATAAAATTTGATGTAAAGCTATGTTTTGTGTAAAAAAAATTTGAGAACTATGGTTTGTTCAAATTTTAAGACCACTCGACGCAGGCACTAACTCACCTCCTCGTTTTAATTCCGGGTTTAATTTCTTAGTCTAGTTTAATTTCGTTTACCTTTTCATTTTTGCTTCATTACCTCCAGTTCTTGTAAAACTTTTTGAAATGACTGGTTTTTTTTGAAAATAGTGAAGAAAGTCACTACCTTCTTTAGTACTTTTAGAAAAAAAACACCTGTTACTAGTTAGTATACCTTTGAAAAAAAATTTAACGAACATCAACTTAGTTAATTATTGTTAATTCTCGTTATACTTTAAAAAAATAATTAGTATTTAAAATAGCTGTTGTTTTGACTAATTTTCGGTCTGCTTGTTTGCTTGTTTGTTCGTTTGCAGCTGTGCTGTATATCAGGCTTTTGGATGCTAGTCATTTTTACTTGCCATGTTTATTAATAATGTAAAATATAATGGGCATGTAGTTTGCTTCGTCCATTGTGAATCGTTTTAAATATCAAACAACAGCACCTTATCAATTAGATAATAACTTAAGGTCACCTGTAGTTTCCAATGACTGTGGCTCACTTTTTCGTAGTTACGAACGACTAAGTTTATCTGATAAAACACAGACACAGTAGTGTAGGTTGAAAAAATAGCATGATATGTGCTTGATTCATTAAAACGGTATGAGGCGTAGAAGTTACGGTACTGTACCGCATTCATAGATTAAATTTTTAATATACAAATAATTTGGTCGATCTAATAAAAAGGTGAAAGAGAGTGCCCATTTCAGACAATATTTTGATTGCAACAAATTTAATTCATTTTCTTTTAAATTTGTTAAAAGTTAAATTATTAATTGCATGATTCACGATGGGAAAGTGTAAACTTGTTAAAGTTCATTCCTGTAAGAATCTCATAATTCGCAGCTTTTCGAGTATTTTTCTACCTATACGTTGTTTTAACGTTGTGAAATGGTTAATATGCAGAGAAAATGTTATGTTTAAACTACAGCATTATAGTAGGCTGTGAAAAGTCTGTTTCTTGTTGCCTTATAAATTAAAAAAATATTTTTAGGGTTAGAATTTTTAATTCAGTTAAATAAGGATTTTGTTGGAAATTATCAAAAAATGTCATATCTCTGTTATAAAGTCTCAGTAAGATTAATTCGACTTTTGATGTGTACGAATAAGATTTTTATTCAAAATTTATTAATTTACTATTGTTTGTAATAATGTATTTTTGTATTAATTAACTGTATACTGGAACAAAAAAATGTAATTTGTTTCTATAATTTCAGGAATTGTTTTACCCTCTAGCAATGTGTTTCAAATGTGTTTTTTATAGTTTTAAATGTAATAAATCATAGTCTAAACTTGAATTGAAAAGTAAAACATGCTGATAAAATAAACACGAATAGATTAGATAGAGGGCTGATCTATTGCGAATAAAGCTTTATGTGCGGTTTTTTAAATTAATTGCGGATCACATAACGGGAAGCGAAATACAGCTGAATGTTATTCAGACTATAAATTTATAGGGTAACTGACTTAAATTACCGACTATTATTTTTCCCACGCGCGAAATTCCGAACCAAACTGCGTATGTATGGCTGTATAGATTGTAGTAATGGGCAGTTCGGTTCCGGATGTTCCGGGCAAAATTAGTTCCGATCTCCGGTTCCTGTTCCGAATTTTTGGAAAATCTCTATTTCGATTCCGGGGGTTTCGCAGTTTGATAGGCGGTTCCCGGTTTCGGATGTTCCGGACAGCTGTATTCCGACACCTACCTGTATACGAGGCAACTGTTATCTCCCGGTCAAGAAAGATGAAGGATGTTCTCTGATTGGCCAGTCGTACCGAAAAGGGCGGGCCTTTTGAAAAAGCGTTGTTTTAATATCCAAATCAATTGCTTATAATGCGGGTAGATAACCTATGTACCCGCATACTAGGCAACTTTTTTTCTGTTGCTGTGTACTATCAAAAATATATAATAAAGGAAAAATGAGACACTTAGAACAAACTGCTTGTAAAAAAGGTCCCATTTAAATGGGACCTGGTCCCTTTTAAATGGGACCTTTTGATTTTGGTCCCATTTAAATGGGATCCCATTTAAATAAGTCCCATTTAAATGGGATCCCATTTAAATAGGTCCCATTTAAATGGGACTTATTTAAATGGGATCCCATTTAAATGGGATCCCATTTAAATGGGACCTATTTAATTGGGACCCCATTTAAATGGGATCCCATTTAAATGTGACCTATTTAAATGGGATCCCATTTAAATGGGGTCCCATTTAAATGGGACCTATTTAAATGGGATCCCATTTAAATGGGACCTATTTAAATGGGATCCCATTTAAATGGGATCCCATTTAAATGGGACCTATTTAATTGGGACCCCATTTAAATGGGATCCCATTTAAATGGGACCTATTTAAATGGGATCCCATTTAAATGGGACCTATGAATAAAAAAAATTACAACAATTTTTTTTATTAATAAATACGCATCATTTTATATTGTTTTTTATTTGAGCGACGGTCTGACGTGCGTAATTAAAAAACAAAAAAAATTTATTAACGCATCATTTTTAATTGTTTTCGCGTGAGCGGCGATCGCATATGCTACACACACACATACGTTTTTTTTTAAAATTTTTCTTTAAATCATTTTTAGCAAACTTACACTTCAATTTTTTTAATGACTTATATTTTGTAAATACACGAAATTTGAAAAAAAATTAGCGTTCTATTTAATTTTTAAAAATTATATTAGCACTGATATTTAAATAGTTTTTTAAATTAAAATTTTTCATAAAAAGTAATTATATTGTTTTCTTAATACAACCCTATTTTATAGCTGACGAATATTGAAACATATTGTGATCTAGTTTCGTGAAAAAGGTTCTTTTTAGTTTTTCTGTAAATACTGTTTTGTTTACTGTAAAAATATCATTTAAATAGACCCAGCCCCTTAAAAAAACTTAAGATTTTAATAATCACCTTATTGCCAATGTTAATCTTACTCCTGAGTGTCGAAAGAAGTATTAAAAAATAGAATAGAAAA
Organism: Microlaimidae sp. YZB2_3; assembly: GCA_030248175.1. Lineage (NCBI taxonomy): Eukaryota > Metazoa > Nematoda > Chromadorea > Desmodorida > Microlaimidae > Microlaimidae sp. YZB2_3. The sequence goes on from JASAMX010034439.1 coordinate 29,318, forward strand.
ATTAAAAGTTATGTTCCGCGCTTTTAAAACAATTATTTCTTTAAAAAATCCGCAATTTTTCTTTTAAAGAATTAACAAAATCAAAAAAACAGTTTGCAATTAATGTTCGGTTTTTTAAAACATTCGAATTCCTAAACTATGAAAAAAAATTTTTTCTTCTTTGACATTATTTTTTAAACTTTAGTTTGGATTATTAAACATATAAATTCATTGATTAACAGTTTCGGAGTATACGTAAAATATTAAGAAGGAATTTTAATTATATACAAAACAACATTTTACTTTCTTTTAGTATGTAGTTTTTAAGACAAAGAAATATTCAGGCGTAAACAATTTACTGTTGAGTTTTGGATCAAAATATAACAGACTATTAAAGAAATTTGAAATAACACTAATTTCCAATACACTTATAATCATCATAATAATCATAATAATAACAATAATGATATAATTTATTTATTTATTAATACAATGTATTGGTTATATAAATAACGCTAACATACAAGGTAAATAATATACAAATACGAGACATGGAACAAAATTATTACAAAGATATAAACATTTTACAATTGATAATGTCAGTTAAATTACAATGAATTAAGTAAGTTATTATAAAGATTAGCACAGAGCCTCACCAATCTATAAAAAAACTTACAATATTACAAGGCAAATTCATGTAAAAATTTACAATATTACAAGGCAAATTTAAGTTAATCTTACAGATTTATGAAGCTAGAAGGGGAAAAAATTGTTCTTTAAATTTAATTGTTTTTAGTTTTTTACAGAAAATATTTAGACTTTTCGATAATACAACATCTGTTGAAAGTTTATTCCACACAGGAATCACGCGATTTGGAAAAAAATATTTGCTTATGTCCAACCTAAACTTATTGTATTTTAACTTGCAACCATTTTTTCGCTTTTTTTCACTAATAAAAATAAAAAAAAAGTGATCTATATCTACACTGACTATTTAAATTAAAATATTGTAAACCAAAACAACACCAATTCGTCTTCTCCTCTAAAAAAGAAAGTAAAATAACTTCAATCCAGCTAGTGTAGAAAAAGTATTTAATTTCAAAAAATTTAAGTAAAAGTAAAAGTAATTTTGAAAAATTTAATTTAAGTAAAGTAAGAGTAAAAGTAATTTGTGATTTTTTAATTTAAGTAAAGTAAGAGTAAAAGTAATGGCCAAAATTTAATTTAAGTAAAGTAAAAGTAAAAGTAAGCCCTATTTTTTTAAGTAAAAGTAAAAGTAAAAGTATAATAAAAGTAATTTTGAATTTTTGGCCTAAAAATGATTTTTTTTTCAATTTTTTTTGCTTTGTGCTTGTTTTTGGAGTTAATTCTAGCACTGGATACAATTAAAGAATAATTGAACAATTTTTTAATGTTAAATAAAAAGTTTATTTTAACTTAATACTACCTTAAGTTTTCTTTTTTAAAATGTTGACAAAATATAAAAATAATGCAAAAATAGAGATCTCATAGTCATATTATAATTAACTTTGTTTTTAATTCAACAAAAATTATATTTTAACGTTTTCTAATTAGAAACTTTAGATTTAATTAAAAAATGAAGGTAGCTAACTTCGTTTTTGTCAATCCAAATCTTTTATACAATTCTTATACTTAACGTTTAATTTTTATAAGGAAGCAAAACTAAACGTTTTTCAAAACGTTCAAAAAAACCATTTCTACTGAGTCTTCAAAAGAAAATTTTCAAAGTTAAGTGCGCGTTTTTGTAACGCGTGCCTGAAAATTTAAAAAATCCGTGAGAAATTTTCATGAAGAACTAAAAAATACTTGAAAAATACATGTTTCATTCAATTAATTATTTGTTCGCAAAAGTAGTCATAACTTGTGCAATATTGAGGCTATTTTAATAACCAAACCATCATTTTATTTTTATTTAAACGAACAACAAAGTAGTGTTATTAAAATATTGAGAACGTAAAAATTTTACATGAGAATATTTCGATATTGTTACGGTTGATTAATACGATAATTAGGTCAATGCTCTTTATATATTAATAAAAACTTTGTATAAATGAACGGTACCGTTAGTCAAATTCGCCCACCTGATTATATTTAAATTAATTTTAAATTCGCCCACCTTTATCTCTAAAGCCTTGGAGCAGACAAAAATCATGGTCTTCAAAATATTAAAAAAGCGCAAAAATAACCGAAAAATATAAGAACCGCTGTTAGGTCTGCGGTGGGAACTCTTCTTTTTAAGAATATTTTAAAGTTTTACTGAAGCTTTTTCGTTGTTTTTTTACGGATTTTTAGCTATTTTTTGCACAATAAAATTGTTTACACTAGTGATGTTCCCGGAAGTTCTGAATTGGAGCTCCAAAGCGGAGCTCCGGAGCAACCCCTGCAGCTCCGCCTTATTTTTATATTAATTTTATAAATAATTTCAATGAGTGAATTTGAATAATTTTAGGAATGTCCTTGCAATTTAAAATTTTTTAGTGTTAACTCCTCAGTTTGTTAAATTTAGAAAACTTTAGCGAGATATAGCCGCTTAAACGCTGGTATTTACGAAACCGGCGTGGCCTCGCTGGCTTGATTTTTGTCGTACATTAAAGCCCAATATTATAAAACCCGTGGGTATAGTAGTGAGCCGGGGGCGGGGTATTTAACTTACAATATGATTTTTATCTAAAGATAAATTCCATCAGGGTGAAAATAGATGAGTGGTAAAGTAACCAATCCTTATTTAAGAAAATATCACGTGCAGAGAAACACATGACGCAACTTAATAATAATTGGTTACATAACCACTGAAAACTTTTTTTAAAATTTTTCTCGCTCGCAAATTTATTGTTTGTTTCTTCCTGGCGAAGAGCTGTCACGCCCTTAATTTCAGCCTGAAAGACTTCAGCTTTAGTGCTAATTGTGCATAATAATTTATTTAAAAATAAACTTTAGAAATTATGTAATTTATTTTTATAAAATTATTGTGGTCATTGTGCCATTTTGAGCAAAACCAGAAGACGAGCGTGGAGACGGCGGCGTGTCTAAACCACCTTCGGCAAGACTATGCCGATTTCGTGAAACAGCTGAAAATCTTAGTTTTTTGGAAAATACATAGAAAATTCTTTTTACGATTTTTGTGAGAGTTATATTTTTTAAACTCACAATTATATTGGCCACAAATTTCTTATTTGACATAATTTACTTTTATAATTCCAAATAAATTAATTTAATCGATCAGCAAGGTAATTTAATCAAACTTAATTTACCTGTCTGAAGCAAAAGTTATTAAAGAATTTTCGTCTTCATCGAAAAAAGGGCTGTTTATTTCTTCTCGGTCTTCTGGATCACCCATCTTCAGTTGGAGTTACGAGAAACATAATATACCACACAGACAAAAAAATATTGTAAAAAAAACAATGGTTTTAACTGCGTGTCAATTTATAACGCTAAAAATAACGCAATTACTCTCGCTTTGCAAGCTCAGTGTGATTTTGAATATAAACTGCTACAATGTGATATATAACCTGCGCATCAATACTTTTACTTTTATTCACCAGATTAAAAGTAAAAGTAAAAGTAAAAGTAAAATACTTAAATTTTACTTAAATTCTTTTAAGTAATTTCGAATTAAAACCCGAGTAAAAGTAAAAGTAAAAGTAATTGAAATTTCAAAACTCGAGTAAGAGTAAAAGTAAAAGTAATTGAAATTTAAAAGTTGAGTAAAAGTAAAAGTAAAAGTAATCCAAAATCCATTACTTTTATTATTTTAAGTAAAAGTAAAAGTAACTTTTTACAACACTATTTATTCTCTTATGAATAGTGCATATTGTGATTTTCGATAAGGGCTTGCTAATATTTTTAAATTTTAAAATCTTGATTTTAATTAATCACCTTGCTATGTAAACAATATAAATTGATTTTCTTTGTAAAAAAATAAATCCTAATAAATAAACTGTTACAGCAAGTACCTTAGTATCTAAATTTTTAATTTAAACTATTAGGTGCACACAATTGAAGTTCGTTCTTGTTCGAAGCTGCTTCTATAGTTCTATAAAAAATAATAAATAGAAGATTATTCTCGTTTTTTTTTGCTTTGCATGCTTATGATTTTCTATTGCTTTTTTTAATAAACATTATTTTTATTTTAGTTTATGAATATTATTTTAAAGCACTTGATATTTATTTTTCTGTAGCCGAACTCAATAAGCCATAAAAACTGTTTGAAAAATAAAAAAACCAAGAAATATACAGAATAAATAACATATTAATTTGTAGATTTTTTAAACTGTTTGGCAAATTTTGTGATTTGATTTTAAATATATTCCAGAGAAAATTTTTTAATCAAGGTTTTTTAATTAATAACGAAGCTAAAATCATTTGTGTGTCTGTGTCTGTGTGTGTGTGGCATATCCGACCGCCGCTCACGCGAAAACAATTAAAAATGATGCGTTAATAATTTTTTTAAATTTTTTAATTACGCACGTCAGACCGCCGCTCAGATAAAAAATATAAAATGATGCGTATTTATTTATTAAAAAAATTGTTGTAATTTTTTTATTCATAGGTCCCATTTAAATGGGATCCCATTTAAATGGGATCCCATTTAAATAGGTCCCATTTAAATGGGACCCCATTTAAATGGGATCCCATTTAAATAAGTCCCATTTAAATGGGATCCCATTTAAATGGGATCCCATTTAAATAAGTCCCATTTAAATGGGACCTATTTAAATGGGATCCCATTTAAATGGGATCCCATTTAAATGGGATCCCATTTAAATGGGACTTATTTAAATGGGATCCCATTTAAATGGGACCAAAATCAAAAGGTCCCATTTAAATGGGACCAGGTCCCATTTAAATGGGACCTTTTTTTACAAGCAGTTTGTTCTAAGTGTCTCATTTTTCTTTTATTATATATTTTTGGTACTATTAGAAGTCTTTGTCTAATAACTAAATTACCTGTAATGTGGGTAGGTTAACCTAACCGCATACTAACAACTTTTTTCCTTTGCTATTTAGAAATATTTTTCAGCTTGTGATATATAACGTTGCATAATAACCGAATAGAAGTACAAAGGTTTTAATAATACAGCAGAAGGTCGCACTCTGATTTTGCTCACCATTAGTAGTCAAATTTGTTTAGCTTGCTAATTTGTATTATTTTTCAAAAACGTTTTTGATTTTATTAAGAAATAAAAATTTTCCGAAAACGAGATGTTTAAAATGATAGCAACTGAAAAACATAGCAGGCAATTGATATTAATATTAGAACAAGGCTTTTTAAAAGGGCCCCGCCTTCTTAGTACTACCGGCCAATCAGAGAACACCCTTCACCTCCTTTTACCGGGAGATAAAACTTGCCTCGTATGCGGGTAGGTTTCGGAGTACAGCTTCCTGGCAAAATTTGGAATTTAGGTTCCGGTTCCTGTTCCGGATTTTTTGGAAAATCTCAACTCCAGGGGTTCCGCAGTTCCGCCCATCACTAATATATTGTCATGTCATCTATCTAGCCGCACGCTGACTTTGCGCGTGGCAAAAACAGCCGGTGGGCGAAATGAAGGCTGGTCGAATTTAAGCCAGTTACTGTACCTACCGGGATTTAAACTCGGGTCCGCTTTCTTTGAACTTCAGGCCTGTTCTTAGTACAGCGCGTCACTAGGGTACCGCATGAAGATTTTTTTATTTGTCTTACAAAGTCTCTATTGTATAAATTATGGCGCTAAAAAGGAGGAAGGGACGTTCAACGCCACAATACCAAAAGAAATACAAAGCTTAATAGTGGTGGAGTGACAGAACTCGCGTCTAGCGTACAATAAAAACTGAAATAGAGTCGCAGCGTCCAGAATAAAATTCAGTCCTAATTTGTATTGTTATTTATTATTTGTAGAGTATCTGCATTGATATCGCAATCAAATTAGCAAGATTTAAGATTTTATTTTCTAGTAATACATCAAGAAAACAATTAAAAAAACAAAAAAAAAACACAAACACAAATGTGATTGCAACCTAGTTGAGTTTCAAACACAAAAAATCACAAAATTAAGAGAAGATCTGGCTGATTTAGACATACTAGAGAAAAATGACTAAAGGCTTTAAAAAATAAAGCTCTTTATTTAGTCATTATAATTTCCATGGGTTAATTCATCAAAGATTTTATAAATTAGTACAGAGTTTTGGAACTGATTTAATCTTCATTTAGATAATTCCATTTACTAAAAAAACTAATTTCTACAATTGACTCTTGAGTGCTGTTTTTTGAGTTTTTTTGAATGTCCTCTGGTTGAATTTGGGTTAAGACAAAAATATTTCTCAGGGTTTAAGTTTACCAGTTGGTTTAAGATTTTAAATGTTTCAAACATATCCATCCTTTCTCTTCTTTTCTCTAAAGTTTCTAGATTAAGTCTATTTAGTCTGTTTATATATCCAGTATATTTTAAGTTACAAACTTTAAAAACTCGTTTGGTAAAATAGCGCTGGACTTTTTCTACAACATATTTATCTTTAGTCATACATGGGTTCCAAACAACACTTGGGTACTCCACAGTAGGACGCACAAAACTTTTATAAGCAATAAGATAGTTTTTAATGGATGGAGATTTGAAACATCAAAAGATTATGTTAACTGTTTTTAAAGCTTTACTAACTATTTTTTACAATGTGTTGAAAACTTTAAGTCACTAGTGATGAACACACCTAAGTCTTTTACCATATTAGTATTAGGTAGCTTCTTATTATTTAAGTAATAATCCGTTTTGTGTACATTTTTACAAATATTTAAATGTAGTACTTCACATTTATTTTCAGATAAATTGAGCTGCCAATTTGGGCCCATTGGACAATTTTATTTAGATCATCCTTGTAATTTAATTTGATTGTCATTTGAGTCTGAAAAACTAGTATAAACCTTTGCATCATCTGCAAAAAGTCTAATTTCTGAATTTTGGAAGCAATTGACAACGTTTACGTATATAAGAAAAAGGAATGGTCCCAAAACTGAGCCCTGTGGTACTGAACTTGTAACTGGGTAAAAAGGTGAAAAAGTATTGTTTATTACTATTTTCATTTCTCTATTAGTTAAAAAAGCTTCTATCCATTTTAGAAGTCTGCCAGAAATTTCATATTTATTTAATTTAAACAAAAGCTTTTCATGCGATATGGTATCAAAAGCTTTAGCAAAATCTAAAAAACCAAAGTCCAATCATTGTAAACATCAAGAAGTTGTGTAACTGTTGAGCTTTTATCTTTAAAACCATGTTGAAGGTGAGATAATATATTTACAAAAAAATAAAAAGCTCAGCTTTTACAATCTGTTCCATTATTTTACAAGAAAAACATGTAAGAGAGATTGAACGATAGTTTTCTTTTACATTTTGAACATTTTTTGTACACTGGTGTAGTTAGTGCAATTTTCCAATCACTTGAAAGTTCACCTGAATCAAAAGATTTTTGAAATATTTTAGAAAGGGGTTCTGCAATAACTTTTGCAAAGCGCTTTAGAAAAAGAGCAGAAATATTATCAGGAGAACGAGACAATTTATTAGAAAGTTTTTTTAAAAAATTTCAAAACATTTCTTGCAGTAAAATTTATATTTTCAACTATTTGGTTGTGATTTGGTTCAAAATATAGAAAATTATTATTATCTTTGGTGAAAACAGAACTAAAATATTCACCAAAAATGTTTGCTTTTTCAGAGTCTTCAGTTTCAAAACTAACATCTAAACATTGCATTGGAGAAATAGCTTCCTTGGATTTTAGCGATTTGTTTATATACTTATAAAAATAACCAATATCGTGTGATTTAAGAACCTCTTCTTTATGATCTGATTTGAACTTTTTGACACTATTTGCAAAAGTTTTGAAATTGTTTTAAATTGATTTTTAAAATTATTGTTACTATGTCTAGTTTTCCACAACTTTTTCTTTTTATTTTGGAGTTTATAAATATGTTTTGGATATTGAACTTTTTTCTTAGAATATTTTTTATGCTTATGTATTAAAGGCACATGCAATTGAATACATTTTGTTAAAACTGCAACAAATTCATTCTAGTACTTTTGGACTGTATTTAAATATTTAAAATTTATATCTCAGTTTTGAGCAGCTAAAAACAGGGCTATGGTGCTGTAATCTGCATTTTTAAAGTCAGGTACCAAGTGTTTAGTTTTATGACTAGTTTTATAAAGATTTAAGTTTCACTACAAATTACAGCATGATCAGAATTGTCAAAATTTGCTGCCAGCTAGCTAGACCTTATTGAAAATCTCAGGGTCATGTGTAAGTACTAAATCTAAAAAATTTTGGTTTCTAGTTGGCTCAAGAACTAGTTGAGAAAGTCCTAATTCTAAAAATATTGTGTAATATTTATTTTCATTTTGAGAGTTGCTAAGAATTCCATCAGAATCCCACCTTATCACTGATAAATTCATGTCACCTATTAATATGGTTGAATTAGAATGATTATTTGTCTAAAATTTAATAAAGCCTAATAATAAAAAGTCATCTTCAGTTTTAATGTTAGGAGGTCTGTATACATTAATTAAACGGATTTTGTTACTTGTAATAATAAGATCAGTCACTATTACCTCTAAATTTTGATACTTCTTATTGATTACAATTTCACTATATTTTATGTTTTTATTTATTAAAATTAGTACCCCACCCCCTTTGCTTAGTGTTCTGTCCTTACGGAGAAAGTTGTTAGTAGTAAAAAGAAAAGTAAAAAAAGTAAAAAAGAAAAAAACCGTTTTGCCTGCTGTTAGCAAAGACCTTTTAGAACAATTCCTGAACAATTGAGCAAATTTGGTTCGCAGAATTTTTTTTATTACATGTTGAAAGCGCGCAGTTTTTATTTTTTTTTTTAGAAAAAAATGTTCACAAGACATGGTTACTTTTAAAACGCTTGGTACTCTTTACACATAAAACAAATATAAACAAGCAAAAATATATAGTTTTTGGGCTGATTTAGAAATGTATATTTATTTTTTTTGGGGGGGAAGGGAGGGTGAACTATCCCTTGATGACCCAAACTAGAAGCGAAAATAACAACGCTAAAAAATTCCAGCAGTCAGATTTATTGAAAATTCTAGAATTGCAGCTGTGACCTCCAAAGCCGACTCTGGAGTGCTATTCATTGCACCAAGAGTAGAACAAGGACGCAAAAAAATCGCTTTTTATTTATGCTTGATTTTAGGTTCACATACGCAAGGGAGGAACAGTCTGATCCAAACGCGCTTTTTAATCAGAAATTGTTTAGTGTTAGAAGGTCTCACAAAGTCAGCCAATAAGGACTCAGAATTTGATTCCATGAAAGTGACGTGAGAAATTGTCATTTCCGCGCTCTCCCTTGCGCGCAGAAGAAAGGGTCTGTGCTGGCGGAAGAGCAGACGCCTCATTTACACTGCTTTCACCAGTCAATATGGAATGAATGAATCAAAACAAACAGTAATAATTTAAGAACAAACTTAAACGATTGATAAATCATTATATAAGTCAGAAAATAGAATGTATTATCACAAAATATACAATATTAGTTAAAATAATTTTATATAATTAATTAGATCATTTTTGTGAGTAATGGGCGAAGGGCGTCGTTTTCCGCCCTATATCTGGTTGACTGGCGTCTGCTCACTTCACATCACTTTCACCAAACAACACTCAATGAGCGCAGCCAATCAGCGCAAAGAATGGGCGTCCATGAAAAAGATGTGTTCCATGAGTTTGTTAGGGCGGGACGTCTAAATGGCAGGAATATTTAGCTCCTCTGACAACCTATCCCACAGAGCAAAACGTGATCACATGATAACAAATACCATATGACATTTTAGAAATCTTATAATACCAGGGTGAAGAACTACATATTCATCACAAACATAACCTTCCTAGTGATTCTGCTAATGGTTTCCAGCACTCGCTTGATAGTTTTGGTAACTGGGCCAGTACACATGGGATTGGCAGCTAAATTTTGCTCTTCAAAAATGTTGTATTACTTCGTTTGGTAATGTCGATGATACTAAGAATTATGGTTTAAATAATATTCATAATAAAGGTATCCATCCAAATCCAGGCGGTTTTAGTGCGCTGTCCACCCTTTTCTTCCATCACCAACAACAGCAGAACTTTGCCTTCATTTTTATAAGTTTTAGTTTGTTATTATTTATGTACCTTTTTTTGTAATCCATATTGTCCTAAATGATTGTAAAATTGATCAACCGTTTATAACGTAATTTGTGTAATTATTTTTAATAAAAATTAACTAACTCTTTTGTGTCCGGAAATTTTGTCTTCTACATCTCGTCTTTCAACATCTCGTCTTCTACATCTCGTCTTCGGAAAACTCGTCTTTTGGATGCGATTTTGTAAACGTACTTCCAAAAATGCGAGTTTCCATCCTAATAATTAAATTTTCTTTGATTTTTGGGTTTTGCTTAGGCTTCTTAGGAAAAAAATAAGGTTTTTACTCTTCAGTTCAAAAAGCATCATTAAATACAAATTTACCATGATAAAGTTTTGCTTGATTTTTAGGTTTTGCTTAGGCTTAGGTTCTCAGTTTTTTGAATACATCATTTAAAAAGTTTATCATGATAAAAATTTTTGCTTGATTTTTAGCTTTTGCTTAGGTTTAGGTAAAGAAGGTTTTCAATACACTGTTTTAGTCAAAAAATAGGAGAAACTTATCTTTTGAAAAGTGCGTTTACAAAATCACATCTAAAAGACGAGTTTTCCGAAGACGAGTTGTAGAAGACGAGATGTTGAAGGACTTATTGTAAAAGACGAAATTTCCGGGAACCAACTCTGGATAAGTTTGTTACACCACAGCAAGAATCGGTTTAGAGCTGGTACAATGATCTTTAAAATATTGCGGAACACTATGGATAAAATACAGTGAATCGACCAAAGTCACATAAGAAATGATTTGCATACATCAGGATTAAATTTGCAATACATCCTTTGGAATTTAAGTTTAGTACAATCATGGTACACTTGCTGTATGTACGATGATTGTTTTTTTTTTGTAAAAAAACACTGAACTCACATTCCAAAGGATGTATTGCAAATTATGTTAATGCAAAGTTAATCATGGTACACTTGCTGTATGTACGATGATTGTTTTTTTTTTGTAAAAAAACACTGAACTCACATTCCAAAGGATGTATTGCAAATTATGTTAATGCAAAGTTAATCCTTATGTGACTTTGCTATTTTAAGCTTGAAATATTTTAAGCTTGAAATATTTTAAGCTTGAAATAATTTTAAGCTTGAAAAGCCAATTTAAGCTTGAAATACATTTAAAATTATTCTATCTGCATTTTAGGACTATTTCTAGCGTTATATCAAATATTTCTTTATAATGTGTGTTTTCTCCGCGGGGCTGCGACTTCTCTCGAAAGTATGGACAGGGGCTGAATTTCAATAATTTACAGTTGCACGGCTAAAATTAAACATAAAAATACTATTAAAAATGACAGCAAAAAATTCAATCTAAAACGCTAAACGTAACAAATTTAATTTTACTATATATTTTACTGTGGTTGTTTGCGAGTTCGTGTGGTCGTCGGTATATAAATATAATGTACGCTGCGATAGTGTGCAGATGCGAAGTAGATGGAGCTTTTACATTTCAAAAAGGAGTTTGCGAGTTCTTTTTCTAGGGGGTTGGTTGTTATTTTTAGGTTTTGGCACCAAAACTTCTATTTATTTAAATTTTTAAATTAAATTTAAACGTAATAAAAAATTTCTGGACATTTTTTTATTTTTTTTTTGAGAAAGTTAATTCATTAATTTAAATAAAATGAAAATAAAAACAAATATGCCGTTGTTTGCACTGAATTTTTGATGTTGCTTTTTTTATTTCCGTATGAATATATTCAACATGATGTGACAAAAAAATAATTTACAATTTTAAATTTTATATTTTATAATATTATAAAATATAATTTAGCTAATTTTTTTTAATTTTAAGTTAGTTTACAGCTTTTGAAGCGATTGAAATCACACAATAATTAAGTAAAATAAAACTTCAAAATAATTTTTCTAATATTTTTGGAAAATATTATTTATTATTAAAATGTTGCGTCAAAATTCGGTTTCTACAGCATTTAGTGTTGTATATTCTAAATTTATTAGTCGTTTTTAATAAGATTTTATATTCTTAAACACGGTTTTGGCTGTGCAAGCAAGTTAATGAAATTTAGTTTACAATCCATATTTTTAAAAAGTCACATCCCCGCGAAAATACACACACTAAAAAGAAATAGTGGGAAATAAGTTTTGAAAAAGTTTGATTTACTAAATGATATAGTCGATTTAAAATAATAAAATGGTCGATCTATTAAAGTGATAAAAAAGACATTATTTCAGACATCATTTACGAGAAGAATCATTTTAGTCTAAACAGTTTAAAAAAACATGAAAGGCTAAAATATGTTATAAAAATTATTTGCAGAATAATAAAATAAACAAAATAATAATAATAATATAGTAACAAAACGTACAGCTCTTCCCAATTATAAACATTATAGACACAGCCTTCTAGTTCTCTCACACAATTTTTTTGCCTTTCACCCCTTACATTAATTATTATTATTATCAATTCATAACCTTCTTTTATTAATTAATTCATTTTTACATTCAAATATTAATAAAAAAGTTTTTAAACAAGAAAAAAACAACATTCACATTCAAAGTAAACTCAGTTTAATAAAATTGTGCAATATAATCATGGATGGCGCGGGAACGCCACGGGGCGATTTAGCCCCGTGACGCCGCGCCAACCATAATTAAAGAACGTGGGTAAATTTTGAGATTCATGTTCATCTCCTTCTTCTCCTTCTTATTATTATTTTAACACTTAATTCTTAAAATCGATATTCCTCCTTCGTTACTGATTGATCAAAAATAAACATTCTTTGGAAAGAAGAAAGAATTACGCAACTTTCTTAGGAGCCACTTTTTTCATTTAGGTCCTTGTTATCGATTTATTGATCAAAATAATAAATTGAAAAAATAGACAAATAAAAAACCCCAACCGCACAATAACAGCCTTTTGGCAACAATAAGGATTGTACAGAGCAGACAACCAACATCCCCTCATAAAAACCGCACAAAAAAGCAGACCGGTTTTAATTGGTGGCAGAAACGAAACCAGTTCCCAGCGCCATCTGCTTCAACCGCGCGGAAAACGGCGAAAACAACAGAGTACTTTTTTTAATTCTTACATTACTGATGACAAAATTAATTCAAAATTTAAAAAAAAAATAATAATGTGTCAGTGGCGCGGGAGCGCCACGCGGCGGTTTAGCTCCACGTCACCCAAAGCACCACAGCACACTATAATTAGAGAACATTGGGGAAATTTTTAGTAATTTATGTTCATCTTCTTCTATTTATTATTATAATTCTAACGCTCATTATCTTAAAATCAATATTTTTAATCGTTCATGTGGCGATTTAACCCTGCGGTAACACACCAACTATAATCAGAGAATCTGGATAAAATTTGTAATTTATGTTCATCATTTTCTTCTTCAATTTTTCTATTCTAAAAAAATAATTGCAATCAACGGTATCGCGGGAGCGCCCACTGCGATTTAGCCCCAACGCACCGCGACAACTATAACTAGAGCACCTGCTAAATTTTGTAATTCATGTTTATCATTTTGTTTTTCTTCTTATTATTTATATTCCAAACAATATAATTCCAATTATCGGTGGTGCGGGGGTGCCACACTGCCACGCACGGCACCGCGCCAACTATACTTAGAGAACGTGGGTAATTTTTGTTATTCATGTTCATCATCTTCTTCTTATTATTATTTTTACTTTAAAAATTATAATTGCAATCATTGGCGCACGGCATCGCGCCAACTATATTTAGAGAACGTAGGTAAACTTTGTTTGGAGCACCACTGCACCGCACTAACAATAATTAAACAACGTGGGTAAATTTTGTAATTTAAATTCTTATTATTATTATTATTATTTTTTATTTAAAAAAGTATATCTCGGCAACGCAATAATTATAAACATATGTCATTGCGCAGCTAAAACTATAGTTTATTCGGCCATTTTTTAATTAAATTCAAAAAAAGTGGTAGACTAGCCTTGAAAAATGCTCTAAGAATAGAGCAGGAAAAAGGGGCGATTTTTTCCCTGGCGTATGTTTAGACAGAAAAGATGTGGACTACTCTGATATGGACATTATGTGGACTACAGGAAATTTGCATTTGGTTTGGGCAGCTGCTCATTAAATAAAAATTTCTACCATATGATAATGATTTGTTTATAATCACACAGCACTGTTGAATTTTTTTAGTTTGATGAAATGTTAATTAAAAAAATAATACTCACAGCAATCATTGACAAGCACAAAATTGCCATTTTTTCAAATTTATAGTTGTTTCTTACACATACAAATATAACCTTCTAATTGAAAAAGTGGCGATTTCGCGCTTGTCAAGGATTGCTGTGAGTATGATTTTTTCAATTGACATTTCATCAAACTAAAAAAAAGCAACAGTGCTGTGTGATTAGATCAATGTATAAACAAATCATTATCATATGGTAAAAATTTTTATTTAGTGAGCAGCTGCCCAAACCAAATGCAAATTCCCAATAGTCCACATAATGTCCATCTCAGACTAAAGATAAATTCTATCAGGGTGAAAATAGATGAGTGGTAAAGTAACCACTCGTTCTTCCATAAAATATCACGTGCAGAGAAACACATGACGCAACTAAATAATAATTGGTTACATAACTGCTAAAAACTTTTTTTTTAATTTTTCTCGCTATTGTCAAGAATACATAATATATATAGAGAAGAATGTAGCACTCAGTATAAACTTTTGCTACTATGCTGGTTCCAACATAACGCAAAACTGGCACACCGGTGGGCCAGAAATGGCACACCGGTGTGCCAGTTCAGGCACACCGGTGTGCCATTTCCGGCCCACCGGTGTGCCAGAACTGGCACACCGGTGGGTCAGAAATGACACACCAGTGTGCCTGAACTGGCACACTTGTTTAAAAATTCATTTTAACAGAAAAAAACAAATTTTCTCAGAATTAAACAATCTCGAGCCTTTTTTTTAAAGAAAATGTTTACAAGTTGCTTACATTTTTAAACGAAACAAAAATTTTTGACCAAATTAAAACTGTAATTTATCAGAATTATCAAACGCAACACTATCCCGAACGAAAAGCTTTTATTCTGGAACTAGATTCCAATCAGAAACTTAAAAATATTATACAAAAACTTAAAGAACAATATCTCCATCGTTGTTGACGTTATTGAAAATGAAAAAAGTAATTATGAGCTAGAGTTTCACAAACGATGGTTTGCCGCTTTAACAACGTACATTGAAAATGGACTTGAAGATTTTGGACTGGGGTTGCTGACTTAAATTTCGACCAAGCTAATTATCCACGTTTTTAATGAGCCATAAAAACGTTAATAAAAAAACCATTACGATTGGCACAGAGGACATACTTCAAACCAAATAAATATAATCAGCGTATTAACTAGTTTTAAAAAAAAAGATATTCACTTGTGTCCTATCAGTAAAAAACGCCACAAAAATCTGAAAGCTGCAACTCACTTTTAAAATCAATTTATACACATATGCCCAATTCGCCAATGCTACTGTGGTTAAAACGTAAAAGAACTGTCGACTTTACAATTTGGTTTTGGCCAGCGGAGCATTTTCTTTTTTTTATCAACAATCAATTTTATGTTTTAACTTTTTGAGATCATATTTTTCAAATCAAGAACTTTTTTTCTGATAAATTTATTTACGCAGCGTTTTCTATTAATAAATGATTAATTTTAGCCGCCTTAACGTTTTTTAAAACCATAATTATCCAACCTCAGTTACAACAAAACCTTTTCTTTGCTGCCTACAATGGCTTTATAATACCATTTTAACCTGACGTAAAAAAGTCTGTGATGGTGGAATGGTTAAGGCGCGGGGCAAAATTTTTCAGTGAAATCCGGGGAGCGGATCATTAACAAATATGATTTTGTTTAACTTTTAATTAAGTTATTTTTATTACAGTATAAAACTATAATTTTTTTCCAAAATTTTTAATAAAATGATTATTTTCAACCACTTGTTTTTTAAAACCCAATACCGCTGTATATTATCACTATAACCATTTTGATAAGAAGTACTAATGCCCATGTTTGATGCGAGAAAAAACACCGATTTTTTAGTTAAACCCCGAGCGATGAAGCATTTATTCGTTTTTTAAATTAATAGCTTATTTTTTAACAGTCTATCAACCTTTTTAAAAATTTTATAAACAAAAAAAGAAACCTGACGTTTAAATTTTGAGTTATTTGAATTGGGTTATTTAGATACCTTAGCATGAATTCTATGAAGTTTTGTAAGAAACTGAAGGTTACATTTTAAAGAAGCTAAAACTCAGTTAGACAATTGATTTGGACGTAATTTTGATTTGCGTTGATCAACCTTTTTTAAATTTTGTAATTTATTTCTGCAACTGAAAGACAGAGGACCCGGATAGTTTTTTGGTGGTTGAAACCATATTTTGCAATCGAACGACCGAAAGCACTCGAACGGTATTTTTTTGTGAATTAAAAGGCATTTGAATAAAGAATTTGCTGTTTTTTCAGCGTTAAAAATTTTTGCAATCCCTTCGCAGTATCGATATGATTTGTCGAGTTTGGAACAAAAATTTGAGATGTCTAAGCAAGTGAGATTTTGAACAGTACTTAACGTCCTGGCAAGTGCTTGAAAAATTAATTTTTTAAGTCTCTAAGCATATTCTAGCGGCGAAATTTGATCCCCATGTTGATCAGGAAGATCGTAATATAACCGAGAAATTTCAGTGTGTTGACCTATTTCAGCCAATTGAAGGTTTTTAAAACTGTTTTTTATCCATTGTTTGTTTTTTAGAAAGATTTCCTGTGTTAAATCTGCTTTTCTTAAATCTTTTTTATACTCATTAAATAGTTCATCCAATGATTTACGCTTATTACTATTCATTTTTTTCGTTTTTAGAGCCTTTTTTGTTTTGTCATTTTTTAATTAAATAACGTGTGCCAGTTCGGGCACACCGGTGTGCCAGTTCTGGCACACCGGTGGGCCAGAAATGGCACACCGGTGTGCCTGAACTGGCACACCGATGTGCCATTTCCGGCCCACCGGTGTGCTAGAACTGGCACACCGGGGGGCCGGAAATGGCACACGGTGTGCCTGAACTGGCCCACCGGTGTGCCAATTTTGCGTTATGTTGGAACCAGCATAGTAACAAAAGTTTATACTGAGTGCTACATTCTTCTCTATATATATTATGTATTCTTGCTATTGTTTATTTCTTCCTGGCGGAGAACGGTTACGCCCTTAATTTCAGCCTGGAAGACATTAGCTTTAGTCCACATCTTTTCTGTCTAAACATACGCTCGAGGAAAAATCACCGTTTTTTCCTGCTCTATTCTCAGAGCATTTTTCAGGGTTAGTAATAATTAATAAAACGTTTTAAAAAAAACAAGATTCACATTTAATGTAATGTTTGTTTAATAAAAAAAACAGCTTGCTAACATTAGCTTATCACTATTTTCGTTTGTTTATTCGTCACCATATAATTTTGTACACTAAAAGATGTGCAGGTTGATTCTTTGCTGTTGGTCACGTGATGTGGTATATTTTGTTTATTATGTACAATGGCAATGCAATCTGCCTATTGTAGTAGCAGGGCATTGTCAAAGTGAATAAATGTAAAAAGTATGTAAATAAAATAAAGTTAATTTGTTTTAAATTTTTTAAAAGTTAAAATATTCTTTGATTTATTATTTTATAATTCATTAAAATTAAAGTTAATTCCTGTAAGAATCTAATGATTCACAGCTTTTCAAGTATTTTTTAAACTATACGTTGTTTTAAGGTTGTGAAGTGTAAATATGCAGAAAAGATGTTATAGTGGCGCAGTGGCAGATCTTACGTTTTGTATACTGCAGGTCCCTGGATCGAGTCCCCGCTGAGACACACTGTATTGTGATAATATTCTTTGTTAATATTGTTATATGTAGTATTTGGTTGCGAAATTAGTGCTGAGCAACATCGGCCTTGCGTATCCTGCTTTATGCGAAATAAATAAACCTTTTTTAAAACTAATAGCCTGAGCATGAAAAGTTTTTGTTGCCTTATAAAATAAAAAGATTTTTAATGTTAGGGTAAAATTTTTAATTAAAATAAAAGACTTTGTTCATGATTATCAAAAACTGTTATATCTTTGTTCTTAGTGTCAGTAAGATTAGTTTCACTTCTGATGTGTACGAATTAGATTATGTTTGTAATGATGTATTTTTGTATTAATTAACTGTAGAGTTGGAAAAAATGCAGTGTGTTTGTTGAATACTTGCTCTAATTTTGGAATTGTTTCTTACTGTAAAAAGTGTGTTTTTAATTTTTTTATAGTTTAAGTAATACACCATACTCCAAACTTAAATCGAAAAGCAAAACAGGTTAATGAATGTTGTCTTGTTGCAGATAAAAGTTAATGTGTATATTTTCATCAATAATATATTTTCATCAAAAATAATCAATTATACTGTTGCGTCCTACAACTGGACGCAAGATTAATTAGGTCAGCATTTTAAGTTACTCCTACCGAAATTCAAAACCGTGTCCGCATTTTTAAGTTTCAGACCTATTTTGAAACAAAATTGTAGTTTGTTGTTTATTAATACTTATTCTAATTTCATGAATTGTTTTACACTGTAAAAATGTGTTTTAAAATTTTTTATGGTTTTAGATGTAATAAACCATAGTCTAAACTTGAGTTAAAAAGCAAAACATGTTGATAAGTTAAACATGAATAAATAGAGGGCTGACCTGTTGCGGATAAAACTTTCTGTGCTGTTTTTTAATCCATAATAAAAATAACAATCAATTTTCAAACAATTTTTTTATTAGTAATAAACAAAAACAATAATAATTTTTAATAAATTTCGCAAAACTTACAAACAATAAAATACTCTATGCCGCACAAAAATATTTCAAAATATTACCAACTTGTTGATTTTTAGCGATATGTAGATTTCTGCTATTAAGTTTAATAGTTTATTTTTTTAATTTAAAAATTTATCGTAAAATGTTAGATTTATATATGTTTATCCCGATATTGAGGGCTGTTAAATGCGGTAGAGTTACAACTGTGCCGGGCCAGGGCAAGCTTTAATTTTTAGCTTAAAAGCGGGGCGGGATTTTTGCTGAGCTATAAACCACAGGTATGGGAGGTTTTTTCCGGACTGGGCCAAGATTTGAAATATACTGGCTGGCCGATTTTTGTTTGTTAAATCAATACGGTAGAAAAAAAAACTTAAATTGCCGCAGGGCCAAGTATCGCGGACCGAAAAATTTCACGTAGGACCGGGAAAAAACCTTGTGGAGCTTTTAATTTCGGGTCGATTACAACTCGGATCGGAGGCAGCCTGGAAGCA
This sequence comes from Microlaimidae sp. YZB2_3, assembly GCA_030248175.1. Lineage (NCBI taxonomy): Eukaryota > Metazoa > Nematoda > Chromadorea > Desmodorida > Microlaimidae > Microlaimidae sp. YZB2_3. The sequence goes on from JASAMX010034439.1 coordinate 48,769, forward strand.
ACAAAACTTATGCCTCGGAGGCAGGTTAAAGACCAAAGAGATTTTTAGACGCAGTGTAAAGTAAAGGACCGATTGAAGCAAGTAAAATTTCAGCAATCGCTGTATATGATTATAAAAAATTCGCAAAAGCAGGTAAAAAATTGCCTTCCGAATTAAGACAGACCGCGCACCGACAAACATACATACAGACATACAAAATACAACTGTCTGCCATCCAAAATAAGACAATAATACACTAAATTATAAAAATTTTATCGCAATGCGTTTGACATTCGTGAAGCAAGAAACCACCATTTATTTATAAACTCTAAAGGCCTGTTCACACCGGAGTGGCAGCTGATAGCTGATAGTGAACGCGTGCGTTTTCATCATTACATTCTCATTGTTTCTGCGGTGCAAACTGCGTGCGCTGTGCGTCACCTATCAGCTGCCACTCCGGTGTGAACCGGCCCTAAATCTCTTATATTTAATACACAAAAATCAACGAGTGTAAAATCACAAAAATCAAAAATCAAAGCATGCATTGCATAGTATACACAATATTTTATTTTTTTAATCTACTAATTAAGCTGTATAGTGATAACATTTAAGATTTACAAATGCGACCGTGCAAAATTAGTGAGCTAAATAATCTAACACTAATGACATAAATAGTGAATAAATGAGGAATTTTCTGAAATTCCGAACCCAAAATTCAACCCAAAAAAAAACGAGTGTATAAAGCAAGTCAACCAAGAAAATTGTTTATTTATTTGAATTTAATTATATTTTCCTGTTATTATGTCTTGTTATCACATCAGTTGTCTGTCAAGTCAAAGCAATTATGTTGTTAAAGGAAAAAAGTGTCCGCCACTCTTTGTTATACGTTAGTATAAATCATATAATTTTAGATTGTTTATTGTACCGATATAGGGCTGTGCACAATAATAGTTAGATTCTAAAAAATTAAGTTTGATTTTTAAGTAACTTTTTTGAATCTACCATTTTGTATGTTGAATATATTCTGTTTATTCACCTTAAGAATTAATAGGAATAAATTTAGTAATAAGATACACAAAGCAAAAAGTACAGGAAAATTTTTATTGTTTTCAAAAGGTCGCGGATCTGTTGGTAATTTTTATTTTTTTTTATAGATACAATGTATAACTACCAAGGCGAAAAAAGAGAAACTTTGGTGTTTTTATATAGCAATAGATTAAAAATCTTGTAATTTTTAACGATTTTCGTGGGGTCACAACACGCGCTGAACTTTAAGTGAATTTCGCTCATTTTAAGAACGAGATTGTACTAAATTATGCAATTTATAGTAAAAAAGGTCATTTTCACGAACAGAAAAAGCATTTTTTTACGGAAAACCGCTGAAGTAGGAAGTTATTAGTCTAGTATGTCAACTTTATTTCTGCTTCCACACTTTTACAAAAAAATGAAAGGTAATTTAGTTTTTCGCCAAAACAGTGTACAGTGTTTATCAAAAACAATAAATTTTGCAAAATATCTCATATCACCCACTAAAAGTACACTTTATACGAATGTATTATATTAATGTTTATACGAATGTATGTTATAAAAGAAAGAAAGAAAGAAAGAAAATAATTTACTCGCAAAGCAAGACGGATCACAAAAACGCAAGAGAGATATCAAGCAAATATTCATTGAGACCCGGGTTAGTACAGCATTAGTAACTAAGTAAATATAACAAAAATTTTAAATAAGTTAGTTAATATAATAAATAAATATACATCGTGATATAATAAATACTGATCGATTGTTGATACAACAGTTATTATCAATAATGCATAGCTTTCTGTGTTGTAGCATTAAACTGCTATTTTTTAAATAAATAAACTTTGAAATTGGAAAAATATGAGTCTTGAATTATAGAATGCAGTTAAAAAAAACGGGGCAAAATGAAATATATAAACTATTACAAAAAAATTACAAATTACAAAAAACTTTTTTGCAAACAAAATCAGTGAAACGGTAAGTAAAAAAATAACGGTGTGTACTGCTGCCTTTACAACAAAGTTTTTGAGGTAGAAGAAAAGCTAATTAATTGAATACCAGATTATAATGTTTTTAAAAATTTTTTGCAGGAATGGCAAAACAAATAAAATAGGCTTAAATTTTGCCAAATTAATTTTTAGAATTTTTTTTTTAATTTTAGCGATGGAAATGGGATATCACTTAAACATTAATATTAATTATGCATAGCAGATGTTATATTGGCGTTAGTACAATTTATATGCAGAAATTAACAGCTAACAATAAAAGCTAACATTAATAGCAATGAAAAAAATCGGATAATAAATAAAAAGCAATAGTGGCACTTTATTAGCAGAATTTTAACTAAACCACATTAGCATTTTTACTAAAAAACATCAAATCTCTATTTACAGGTCGCATTCAATTAGTTTGTATTTTTAAAATATTCAAGGAATTTAGGGCTGCTTGAATCACGCTAAGTGATTTTAGAATAAAATTTTAGATATTTATATGCAAACAAATTTAGTTTTTTTTTTGCTACATATCAACTACCTGGGTGATATTAGGGTTTAATTAAAGTTTAAAATTGACGATCAATAAATTAGTCCTTTTTGACTGAATAATATTCAATCGCATATTATATTTTGATTAAATATTTCAAATATTCCCATTTCAAATTTGATTTAAATATTAATAAAACGGTGGAGAAATATTTAACAAACAATCAATTAAAGTCCTTGAATATATGAAATAAATACTTTTTTAAAAAATTTTGATAGAAAGTTTATTCAAGCTTTTCAACATTGTAACTATCCTGTTTCTCAACGTTGTGGCCTACAATATTCAAATATATTCTCAACGTTGTGGCCTACAATATTCAAATATAAAAAAGGTTTTAACACTTGAAAAAGGAAGTTTTACGACCGATAAATTATTACAGTTTTTAATCGTTGTATAACAAGTGCTAAAACGAATTGTATCATGGTTGCAATTTGCGATTATTGCGGACTATTATACTACAACATAAACCGCCTGAAAAGCTAAGGAGTAAACTTTATAACGTCAAGTGTGTTGCCGTTTGTAAAATGGAGTAATTAAATAATCGAGTCTGCATTTCGTCTTCTTATACCTTCGAAAACATCATTTTTCACAAAATGCGCATAATGTGCATACGACGCGGTTTCGTTTAAAAGCTAAGAAGAGACACCAATTCAACGGTTTAAAAAAACCGCGAGTATTGGAAAACTATGGAATCTTGTGAAAATGTCGTAAATTACATGTTACTTTGGTGGGCAAATAAAAAGAATAGTGTTTCTCAGCCCCCATTTTTCCCGATCAGTAGTTGTGTAATAACATTCTGATCCGTTAAAACGCCCAGTTGGTAAATTTAATTTCTAATGCTCGGAACGCTAAGCGGAAAATCCATTCGTTTCCCCGCACGCGAAGACGGGCGAAGACAGTACGGGGCCTTTTGTAAAAAGAACATCACCATCCGGCGCAGTCTTCCTTTTCCATAAAGAAGTCTTTTACAAAACTCCTCACGCGGTCGGGCGGTGCCGCCCCGGAAAAGTCTTCACGTGTTCTAAAAAGGATACGTTTTTCAATTATAACAAAATTCTTCTAGTAGCTCCGGCGGCTTCAAAGCGGAGTGATAAAGAGAGGCGGTGTCGGGGTGATAAAGGGAGGCGGCGCGGGTAATTACAAGAGCTGATCTATGGGCCTCTCCTCCCGGGACCGGGCGGGTAGGTGGCGGGCTGGCTGGTGGCGCACCGGGTCGGGCGGGCTGCGGCGGGCTGGGCTATCAATCTCTCCGCGCGTAAATTACCGCGTCTCCCCAGCGCCTACCCCCTTGTCCGTCGGCGCCCTTTCATCTGTCACTACCTGAGAGATGGCTCTTGACGGGGATGAAATGCGTGCGAGCCGATAATGACTGCCTCCCGTACTCTCTCATCTCCCGGGCTGCCGGTCGGCCACGCCTCTTCAGCATCTCCGAGATCGTAAATAACCGGCAGCTCCGGCAAAATGAGCCGCAATTCCTATAAAATATATGTGACTGTGACTTATTTTAAATTTTAAACAGCACCCTATTTACTAAGAAACGAGTCACAGTCGCGTGTATTTTATAATGACAAAGCCTCATTTTGCCGTAGTGACGACGGCGGCTCCGGCGGTTCTGTCGGCTGTGGAAAAGGGCGGGGGCGCGCTCCGTTTCATCCCTCCGCCCGTCTTTGACGGAGTGTCAATATATACCGGCCGGGCGGGCACTTATACTCACTCACTCCCCGCTCGCTCGCTCTCCCCTCTCGCCATCCCCGCCCACCGATTATATCTCAAGTCCCCCCGGAGGGGGGAGGCCGGAGTGTCAGTCATTCGAGAGTCACACTCCCACATCCCCCTTTTGCCGCCGCTACCGGAGAAGAAACGCAATACATACAACATAGATAGGCGGCGGCGAAAGAAGAAAGAGAGAGGCGGCCCGACGCTGATTGGCCAACGGGCGGACATCAAACGCCGTCCGCACAAAGGGCGACCCGTCCGGATCTCGCGAAAAGCTAATATTTGGCGGACGGGACGGCCCGCTAAGCCATTCTTCCACTCCTCGTACCTGTCAGTCGCCCTTCTACTACTCCTCCCTTTCCCACTCTCCGTCTTTCTCCTTTCTGGCGTTCTTCTGTCTTTCTCTCTCTTAACTGGACTGTCTCTCCGCTGCATACCGCCATCAACAGTAACGGAGGATCCACACGCACACAATTCTTCTGCCATGCAGTTGACCACAGAAGTAAGTACTCGCTTAAAATTAGTTTTTTTTTAATTCGTAATAGTCCTAATTAACCAGCGGCGAAGCTGAAGTGAGACTACTGTAGCAGCCGGTAGGTAGGTAATAATAAAAAATAAAGCAGCGTTTTAGGCGATGAGAGAATCGGGCGGGTAATTCGCGTTTCACACCGTGCGCCCGTCTGAGTCGGTTGAAAAAAACCGACATCCCGGAACGGGGCGAAAATCACCGACCAGATAAGACTTTAAAGGCGGAATGAATAATTCCAAATGTGGTATATTATATTGCTTAGTTTTAAAACGTAATAAAGTTGGTATGAGCCGGCCTTTAACCAACAGTGGCGAGAGTTAAATTAAAATTAGATACTTATTTAATTTTTGTATATAGTTTAGATGCTTTCCCAATCTTACTGGGGTTCCAGAGATTTTGGTGCGAAATTTTATTTGGCAGTGGGAGGCAATTATTCCGATATCAGAAATGATCCATTACCAGAGAGTTTAATTGTTTGATAAACAATTGAAATAATCCTCATAACCTACAACAAACGAAATGTATCCTATTTCATTTAGCACCAGTTTTTAAATGATGATTCCTTCCAAAAATAAATTTAAGTTTTATTCAGAAAACTAAGAATTTTTTAGATCACTGCTGGTTTTTTTCGGATTATTCCTGTATAATGACAACAAACCTTTTTTTCGCGAATGACGCCCTTGAATAAATATCAAAATACTGAACAAAAATCAAAAGCAATTAATTTTATTTGTTCCTAATCACTGTGTTTTCAAGGATGAACTTTTGTCTTTGTTAAAAAATGTATATTTATTAAGGTCTTTTAAAATAAACCTTCATTTTATAGTACTATTGATTTGGCATTTAATATCGATCAACCGATCATTGTTTCTGCATAAAAAACATTCAATTACAAACCCGTTTCCGAAAAAATATATCATAAAAAAACCAATAAACTATCTGCGGTTAAATTGCGCCGCAATTTACTACCCCGTTTACTGCCGTTAATCTCTCACTATGTCGTCCGTTTTTTTATTTCAGATTATGAGCAGCTGCACGGTGTCCAAACCGCTATTTCGCCCTTGGGATGACAGCAGCAGCCCAAAAAAGACCGTGAAGCACACTTCTTCTTCCTCTGCGGCTTCTGCCTTTTCTCCGGTTCAAACCCAGCAGCTTTGCGCCGCCCTCTCTTCCGTTTCCCACCAGCCGATGACGTTCTGTTCGACCAGCAGCCAAGCTGTGGCGGCGGCCTATCCCTGCTCCCCGATCGGGACGGCGACGTCTCTTTTCCCCGGCGGACGGGCGGTCGTGTTTCCATTCGACCAGCAGCGGGTTCCCGGGATGTCGGCGGCGGTAGCCCAGCACGTCCCCATCCGCGTCAAAACGGAAAAACACTCCCCGGACGGAGCTACGGAGCTCCCATGGCTCCCCTACGCCCAGCAGCAGTTTCAGTCGCTGAGTCCCGGGGGCGGAATAGTACCCCTGGGGGCGAATTTGCCCCCGCCGTATCTGCTCTCCCCGCAATCGCTCCAGAGTTCCCCGCCAATGAGCACTAGGAAATGCAGACGATGCCAGTGCCCGAACTGCCTTAACCCCACTGACCAAGAGCCCGGGAAAAAGCGAATGCACGTGTGTCACATGCCCGGCTGTCAGAAATCATACGGGAAAACCAGTCACCTCAAAGCTCACCTTAGATGGCACAACGGTAAGCTATATAGGATTTACCGGTTTTAATAGTTTTATATAAAGAAATTTGTTATTCGAAGATTTGCTATGGCGCGTTCAATGGTTTTCAAATTGTATGCATAAAATTTTATTTTAAAGATATTGCTGGCATTTCTTCCGCTATTTTTCAATATATAAAATCAGTTAATAACTTTCTAGTATCAAATGTTTTAGAGAAATTATGATATTATTTACTTTTTGTCTTTTTTATTAGATCTTGTTCCTGTGCTTATATTTGTTAATATTCTCTTCCTTAAAAATGCATTTTTAGCAAGATTATCACAATCATAATATGCTCTTGTTATTGTTATTGTCAATGTTGTTTTTTTATATTTTTCCATGTTCCTTTTATCAGAACCATCGTTTCAGTTTTAAAGAGTTACGAAGCGGTAAGCTATTAAAATCAAATGTGATTTGATATGAAATTTTGATTGTATGAAATTTCCTAACTAAAAAATACCTTTACAAAATTTCGGTACTTCTACCGTATTAAAGTTTTTGAAAGAGGTCGTTTTTAGGGCTCCTTTATCGAAATTTTGGGAAATTAATTTTTATTGCGCCCAGTTTGCCTACATGATTTTTGTTATCGGCATATAAAATGAGCAGTAAAATCCATTTCAAACTATTATTTCAGTTAATTCAAAAATATTTAATTTTATTGCTCCTTCAATAACCCATTTTTATCATCAAAAGTATATTCTTGATTGAATCTGTTTTTAACTTATTCTCGTTAAAATGTTTCAAACCATAGTTGCGTTGTTATTTCAAGTCCTTTCTGTTTTTCGTATACTGTACATTTAGTGACTGTCATTAGCTTTGTGACGACTAAATATATAACAAAAAAGCTGTCAAATCAAAACTTGCAAGTTTTTACTTTTTCCTTCCTAAACCTTATTTGTTTTGATATTTAATGATAATTTAAATTTTTTTCCCTGTTGGACCAACTCTTTTATTTTAAAAAATTACCAATAACATATATTTTTTCATATTTCTGCTGCGACAAATCTTAGTAAACACATTTGTTTTAATTTTCACAATGTTAGAAACTTTATATTAAAATTTGAATCTATCAATTATTATCCGGTTTATCATGTTTAAAGCTTTGCTCTATTGATTTATTTTTCAAAACTGAATTACGTGAAAAGATAAATATTGCCGACAAAAATTGATACGCATTTTTAGCGCAAGGATTGTCTCCACTTATAGTAAAGATTTTACTGTAAATTGACAATCAAACCATTTGTCCTGTATGCTCTACAGATTAGCTGTAAAGGATAATCCCAATTTCTCTTTGATGACAGCCGTTTTAAAAGATTACACTTTGATCTAAGATGCTCTAATACATGATTTAATGCTTTTGCGTACTTGTTTTTATTTAGTTTTACTGATAAGTTGTTTTTTAACAAAAAAATCCAGTCGGTAAATTTTGCATTCTTTTAAAACAACTATTTTTGGCCAATTCATACTGAAATTGTTTCAAATTGAGATCAAATGAGTTGGAAAATAATTCATCCCAAAAAGACCTTTACTTCGGTCGAATGATTTCATCATGGGTGGAGTGTGGGGGGGTGGGTGTTATGTACGACCCTTTGTGTCATTGTTATTCGAGAGGCTTTTCAGAACTCCTTTTTCTCCATACTTACCTTTCTTATTGCTTCTCCTTTTATCGTTACCGCCCTGGGTACAGTTTACTTTTGCAGTACATGATCAAGGTTATAAAGGGACCGTTACACAAAGTTTTTTTGTTTTTCACAAGAGTTCGTTTTTAACACAATATGTGGTTTCATTTTTTGGTCCAAGTAATTTTAATGAACCGCAGCATAAAACGAAGCAACAGTGTGTAAATCAGACTCTTTTACCATACAAAGTGTTATTAACTTTTTAATTATTATTTTATTGAAAATATTCATCTTATAATTATAAGATTTGTGTAACAATTTTAACGAGCGACCCGCTCACTTTTATCACTTTTATTCCAGTAGTAATGATTTTTTTTAAAAAATAACTTTACGCATATTAGGGACATAAAAATGATGCGTTAAATAATAATTTCACACACGTTTTATGTCTTTTTTGCTTCGTAGTCATTAAACATTAATGTAAAACAATATTTATAAAATTAAAAACATTGAATTTTCTATTTTTGAAGTAAGTAAATGATACAAAATTAGCAAATAGTCATAGATGGGTATTTAGTTAAAAAGGGACATGAACCTAATTTAATACCGAATCAATAAATGGTGAAACGTCTTCTTAAATTGAAAATGACACATTAGTTTAAGCTTAAACTTCTTGAGTATGGAATCGTTTTGGTTGTGCTTAAAGCAAGAATCATTTCAGTATTAAAATTTGTTATAAAACTTTTTGTTATAGCAAATAAAATTATACTCTTCTTCTATTTTGTCTTTAAAACCTGAAAAACTAAAAAAGTCCAAGTATTAGATTGCAAAATCTATTGTGTTAATATAAATATGTTTTAATTTAGATAGTTTAGTGCAAAAAATGACATTTTTATTACATTATTCTGAAATTATAAACAAAAAAACTGTGGCATGAATACAAAACCTTTTGCTGATTTTTTCCTGTATATTGTTTTGTAAACGAATCAAACGTTATTTTTTATCAACTTATCCGCAAAGAAAACCAATAGACATTTGTGACATAAACATACTCCAACAAACATAAGGTTCGTAACATAAAAATTTTGTTTACTTAGTTTTCCCCAATAAAAGATCTCCCAGAAGAATCGTCGCCAAAAATGGCTAGAGCTTTTGCGCTCTTTGCCGAACGTTCCACCATTGTGATTTAAATAGCCACCCCAAGGCGGTGCTCTGTATTTATACGCTCGGGAGGGCTCTTTGCACGTCTGGAAATTTAAGAGAGAGTGTGTGTAATGTATAATGAGTTTTAAATGAGACTTAAGCGCGGAAAGACCCTTTGAGGGGACCGCCCATCTTTTTTCCGAATTCCTCAAAGCGGTGTTTTTGGGTTTCTAATGAGCCAGGAGGTGAGCCGGCAGCTTTGAAGCCGCCGCCCTATTACCCAACACCTCCAGTGAAATAGCATTCTTCTTCGTTGTTCGATAGAGAATCTTGTCGTTAATTGAAAACTATCAATGCATTTTGAATAAAACTAGAAAATGGATACTTTAAACGATTAAATAACTGTGTTATAAATTTGTCACATTGCGATATTTTATCGTTTTCAAACTTTTGTTTGTGTTTTTTCCGCGCATGGTAGTAATGTTCTTTCCAAAAACAATGATCCTCGAAGTGTTGATTACTTAGAGTGAAAGGAGCTCCGGTGAGATCAACCACTTAAAAATGAATAATCTAAAACTTATATCTTAAAACATGTTTTCTGCCATTTTAACTTCCTTTTTATCAATATTTTAATGTGTTTTAGTCACATCACGACAACTCGAACACTGAATTTTGTTTAGTAATTTTATAATAAGTTTCGAAAAAAATAGCCTGTAGATTAAAATTTTTTTTAAATTTACATTATGGTTTGCATGTTTTTTTGCATTATTTAATTATATACAGGATTAGCTCAAATATACGGGCGGAGCTATGTAAGAGTTCGGCGCTCTAAGAAAATTGCTAAGCATAGGTTAATTTAATTATTTAATCAGAAATTATTCCTTGATATCTTCGTAATGATAAACGATTTGAAACATTTTCCGAAAAGCATTTTTATCGTTGGAAAAATCGGTGGGAAACAGCTTAAAATAAGCTTTTTGACGTTTGGGCGGTGTTTTTGGCTTCTAATTGCTGAAAAAAAAATGGCCGGGAGCTTTGAAGGTACCGCCCTTAATTTGTTCCGAACGCCCCTCATAGCTATTGCTATATGGGTTTGAAAATTTGCTGGTTAAATGGGATGTAATTAGTCGAAACACGGATCATAAGCAAACTCCCTGATACCTTTTAACTTAATTGGTCCTCAGCGGTTTCCAAAACGATAAGAGAGAAATGCGGAAAGTACTTTACCTAGCAGTTGGATAGTTTTCACTGAAGAGGCAATTTAAAATATAATTCGCATTCTATTTTTATTATTGTTTATGTGATCTGAGCTTAGTCTGCACTACGGTAATTTAGTAAAAGGCTTGCTGTATTCTTATATTTCTAATCTATTCGATAATTCTAAAAGTTATTCTGGATGGTGGAAACCACTGATAACTTTTACTTTTCAGGTTCTTTTTTGACGTACGATTTTTTTGTATAAAAAGTTAAGCTTTTTTTAGCAATAGTAATGATTTGTTTTTAAGTATTTATTTATTCAGTGCTGTGATCTAAGAAAATTTCCTTCAATTGATATTTATTGATTCCAGCATACAAGGCAACAAAGTACCAAGCGCCGAGTACTATTTTATTTAAATTCTCAATGGGACAACTCAATATAATCACTTAAAAAAACAAAAAATATATCACGCGACAATTTTCCCCACTGAGCCGAGACAGTTTATTTGAAAGAAGGGTCCGATTGAACTTATTTCATTTTATTCGGCTGCCGCTCTCTTTTGGATGAATAATCGTACGGTGAGATAAGAGAGGGATTGTTGATTTGTCGGCAAAAGGATCCTTAAACGTATAAGTGGCCCATATTTCACGGGGGCAGCTCCGAAGAAACGAAACACAAGATTTAAAAAAAAAACAACAACAACAAATTTCCGCTAAAAACAGTGGATGGGAGTGTTTTAGCGTTATTTTTTGGCTTTGTTTTCTCCTGATGACAGTCATTATTCACTACTTTTAGTTTGAAAATTGAGAAAAAAAATAAAATTGCAATTTTGAGGTATTTTAAAATGTCATAATCAATTAGACTGAACTACCTTGATTTAAAGTTGAACATTAGTTAAAAACTAATATTTTGTTTAAAAAAATAAGCTAAATTTAGGTTATTACGATCTAGGTAGTTGTTTGGTTGTTACACAAGTATAATTCCCGGTACTTTCTTATTAAAATAATTTTTTCGTAAAATTTTTAAAGCAAAAAAACGGGTCCAATTTTCGTTCCAAATGAATATTGTGAGTTAATTGAAAATTTATTTAAAATTTGACATGGTTTTGTCATTAAAATGCAAAAAACCACTGCCTGTCGTCCTTATTTTCATTTTAAAAAAAGCAAACAAAGATATTTGTTGCAGTCGTTTTTATATGCAATATTTTTGAATGCTTTCTGTCTTTTTTTATAAGTCCAAATGTCATCCCTGAAATAATATGATGTTTAGTCATGTTTGAATGCATACTATTTTTTAAAACTATGTTCCTGCTACATTTTTCTGCAATTGTATTTCAAATTCACCTTCAAAAGGTAATAAAAAAGGGTGTAGTTCAATTTGTTTAGTTGTTTGTTTTCATATTTTTTGTTATTTACTTTTGCAAAAACCATTTTAAATAGAAGTTTTCAAACAATATCAAGCGCTTTTTGGGCGTGGCGTTTACATGCGGCAGAAAACAGCACTAAAAACTACTAATTTATAAATTTTCTCCCGTATAAAGGATAGATGTCTCATATATTTTGGAAAACGTAATTTACAAAATTCAATGCGTAAAAAAACCATTTAAAAAGCAATAGAAATTTAACAAAATTCAATGCGTAAAAAAACCATTTAAAAAGCAATAGAAATTTAACCAAAACTGATACTGTCATTTTTCGTAGTTTCTATCTCAACTAAAACTCAAAAACAGAACACATGGGCATCTCTTTTAAAACATTTGGTGAAAAATCATTTGCACATCAGTAGTTTTATTATACCTGTTTCTTGGGTGAAAGTTTTTTTTTTCGGTGTAAAAGTAACCGATTTAAAAATTTTTTAGGCAAAAAGCAGTTCGTGTGCCAGTTAAACGATTTAAATTATCTTTTTTAGGCGAAAAGCCGTTCGTGTGCCAGTGGCTGTTTTGCGGGAAGCGGTTCACCCGTTCGGACGAATTGCAGCGACATCTGCGCACCCATACGGGGGACAAACGCTTCGTGTGCACGCAATGCGGGAAGCGCTTCATGCGCAGCGACCACCTGACCAAGCACTCCCGGACCCATGAATTTCCCAACGGGGAAGGCCACCCTGAAGCCTCGGATTCCCCGCCCCGCGGGATTCTCGTCCAGGTTTAGCCGAATGTCCATGTGTTCATACACATGTCCACTTGTGGACAGAAGACTGTACGAACTGCTGTGACCGCTCGGTGCGAATATTCACGGGCTCAAAGCTCTCTGATTATGAAACAAGATGATTCCATGACTGTTGTTTTCGTTTTGGAATAGATCACAGACTCCGATACTATGTATCCGATGATCTCTAAATTTCTACAACCCGATTATTCCTGGTAGCCATATTTGTTTGCTCGATATTGATTTTTAAGTCAAACATTTTGTGTATAAAATACGTGAAATATGATTTATTTGTGCTGTATTTAATTTAATATTGTTGTTTTTATGGTAGCGGGTCTTTCCAAAATGGGAATTGTTTTTATTTTAATTTAAAATATTATCAAGGGTATAAAAAATAACATAAACTCTGCAGGACAATCGAAAAAAATGTTCATGAAACTAAAAAAAAATACAAAAACGCAAAGAATTTTTGCGTAAATTACAATCATTTATACACTTTTTAATCACATAGAAAAAAAGAGAAAAATTAATTCCGTTTTTTTCATATTGTTTTGTTTATTAAATTAAATCTTAAGAAGATTTCTTATTTAATTAATAAGAAAGCTTGCACAGAATTAATGTAATAAACTAAAAGTAAACCAGACAGAAAATCAGGACGAGAGAGATAGCTGCCATAATACCTACACATCAATACAATATGTAAATTATTTTTTTATTACATAATACAAATCGTAAAGATAATTTCCATACTAAAAATGTGCAGGCATTACGGCAGTTACGGTATAGTGGACAATGTGGTATTTGGAATAATTTACGTTCATTATACGGTTTCAGAGGAACTTGCATTTGGAAAGTTTTACTTTAAATTATCAAGGGTAAATTGTTCAAAACACCAGAATATTCAATACAAGGTATTCAATACTAAGTTGTAAGATCACAGAGGTTTGATATTTTAAATTTATTTGTAAATTCTGTAACTACAGCTATATTACCCATTCTGTACTCACAAAGGTTATTCTAAGTTAGACAGCTCTTATTAAAATGCTGGTTATGTTGTTCTGATATGAGATTACTACAATTAAATAGCAGCTGTAGATCAGTTTATATGAAAAATGTCAATGTATAACCGGTGATTAGATCACCATCGAACCAACCCTCATTGATACCGCGTAATTATTTTTATTTTATGCAAATTGGCACTTCTTACATATTGTGTTTGATGCAGTGTATCGGTTTTAGTAGAATAATAATTTAAATAATTTTAAACATTCTTTTTTAAATTTCTATCATTTTTTTGGTTGAATTTGTTTTATTAATGTTTAAATAATAGTTTTAAAAAAGACAAAAAATGTTTTTTGCACTACAAAATTGTTAATAGTAGTTTCAATGCAATAACCGGTTTGGTTCAATGGTGTAATTTGATTTCAAAGATTTTTCGGTTTCTTTGAAATTTAGAATTTTTATTTATAGTGAAGCGCAGTAGGTGTTCTTAGTGCCTACACTTCAAGTTGAAAATTTATTGTGGTTATTACTGTTTATCATTATTCGACGCATGGGCAGAGTAGCTTTTTACAGGAGCAGTATACCGCCGTGTATTGTTTTTAAATTTCCAATAATTTTTTAATGTTTAAAATGCTTTAGTTATATTGTGATTTGTCTAAAAAACCCTTTTTAGCATTTGGAAGTTTTTTCTAAAACTTTTGATTTCTTAACTTTAACAGTCATTTTATTTATGTAACAATTTACATATATTTGTTGAGATACATTGCTCCTTTAAAAAAGAAAATACTACTTGCTAACTTGTGGATCAGATATTTTTTATCATAATAAAGCTTTAATTGCGAAAACATGAAGTTAAAAATACATTATTCCACAAAATTATTTTATTTTGCCGGCTTGCTGGATGGAATTTACACATGAATTTACACATGAAATATAAATTACCGTACTCCAACTTATCTTTTGTAGTATGCAAATCAACCGATTGAAATTTCGCGGGCTTTCGGCCCATTGATCTGCATACTACGAAAGATAAGTTGGAGTACGGTAATTATCCATTATGGTGACTCCCTATGTGTATTGCATACTTCATGTATAAACCGAGTTCCAGTGCAAGGTGCCTATAATAGTTTAAATGATCCCAGTTCTCTACTTGTAACTTAAAGTTCCATCTATTTAAAAGGCCTTGGTTTTTATAATAGATTTCCACAACCTATTATTCAAATATATATATAAATACAATAATAAATTAGAAAATAATAGATAAATAATTAAACAGGATGTTTTATAAAAAATAAACCATGAAATGCTTAGTATCAGTACTTAATCTTATCAGTATCTTAATCTATAATCTTATCAGTACTTAATAGACTAAACTCGCATGCCACCAAGAAACGACATTACTTAAACACTGAATGTTGTTGGATTAATGCCAGCAGTTCAATTTAAATCCATTTTCAAATACTTGAAATGGTAAAAATAAAAAAATAAAAATAGAATATACCAGTTTATATCTGAAAACGTCATTTATTGTACAGAAAGACATTAAAAAAGCATGAAAAAACTACTTCCAAATATATGTTTTTTACCTTTATATCAATATTTCTATAGAAAAATAAGAATAGATTTCCTCTTATTAAATGACAAAATGAACTTACTCAGTTTGCTACGTTTAAATAAAAAAAAAACGAAATTCGAAACATTCAATGTAACTCTAGCTGTATTTTTCAACGACTTCAGGCCGCGTAATAAAATTTATTCAAAATACAATGGACATTTAAAATACAATGGACATTGCCTATACAAACTGCATTAATAAAATGACATTTTTGCAACAAAGTAAATATTTTTCGATTTTTTTTACTAGATAATGATGTACAAGCTTTTGGTAGGCATTCGGGGAATAATAAGTTTGTTTCTAACTTAGTCTAATGCTAAACAAAAAATTGCAAAATAAGTTGTTTCTAAATTAGTCTAATGCTAAACAAAAAATGGCAAAAGTTGAAATAACACAACAAAAATAAAAACATAATTCTAATAACCAATAAGTGTTTTATCACGCAAAAACAGTTTCGATGCAATAGATTAAAATTTTAAAAGAACTATAGTGGCCTGTCCAGTGGGTAACAAAGTAAAAATCAAAAAGCGAAAAAATACGACTTTTAATGTTAAAAAATAGCAATTTTACGATAAAAAATTTACAATAGTAGCGATGCCAATCTGCGGGATACTGTAGTCTTAATGCGCTGAAGAGATATCCGGATTTAAAATTAGTCCCTGTTGAAATCACGATGCCGGTATATAACAGCCAGCCAGGAGCTGACACTCCCGATATTTTTTCATTACTATAGCAGAATAAGTCAGAGTCACGTTGATTTTATGCGGATTGTGATTTTTTATGTCATAATAACGACGATTTTTTTATTTCTCGCCCTTACTATGACAGAATGAGTCAAAGTCGCGTTGATTTTATGTGGAATGTGACTTTTTATGTCATAATAACGACGATTTATTAGTTGACAAAAAGCGAGCTCAATTACAGACCTTTTTTCGTTGGATGGCAGAAAGAGTCAAAGTCAGTCCAAATCGGCTTGGGGGCCGCATTACGAATTTTATTTTTTAAATTTTTTAGAAACGCGGCCTATGTATGGGCAAAATGAGTCGAATACTGAGCTTTAAAAACCCAAAGATTCGAAGACTCATACGAATCTACGACCTTAGATAAAAAAAGAACACCACATAATTACATAAAAGAAACATCACACTCACTCGTTTTTATGTAAGCTTTGACTCATTGTTTGAAGTCAGAGACCGATTATTGTAATGGCAGTGCAAGTGCTTTTAAAAAGACCAGTTTTTCAGCTCTCTCGTCCAACCACCGAGTGTTCCATCCGTTTTCAACCGCCTGAGGGCAAATGGGGGGACCCAGTTATCGAACACCGTGGAAGGTTACAAAATTAAGTTCGGACTAAAAAATTTTGTTTCACAATTACAAAATTTCAACTTAAAGGTAATTGACTTAATTTCGGCCATCTTTTTTTATTTTTTTAGATAATTTTTTTCTGGCTCTTCTAATAAAGTCAGGATTTGGTCTAAAAATCAAACGACAGCTACTTTTGTTATTCCAGTGCAAAATTTAAAAATTTCTGTTACACTTAAAAAACAGTGGAGGTTTAAACTTTTTGTTTATAGTGGCCAAAGTTAAGACGCGTGCCATGAATTTCGGCTTCGTAGAAAAAAATGGCTATAACTATTGCTAAAACGTACGATAAATATTTTTAATGGTTGCCAATTTAACCTTAGATATTGTTCTGGGTACGTATAACTTAATTTTTTCCCGTTTGCAGACTTTTATAGCTATTAGCAAGACTTTAAATAATTAAGTCAAAACAAAACCTTAAAAAATACAAGTTTTAATATCAATAATAATATTATAATAATTAATAATATTAATAACACGTGTTTTTTGTTGAATTTTTTTGGTGTGAAAAAATATTTCAACATAAAATGGGTTTTCTTAGAGTCAGCCAACTTTAAAGAAAGCCCGGTAAAAATTTTATTCCACTCTATTGAGTTCTTTTATATTTTCAACCAAAAAGATAAAAAAAAAACAAAATCCGCCTTAGTTTGGGCCACCTTTTAGGTTTTAAAAACCAAAAACAAAAGCCTAAAACACAAAAAAACGATTACACAATCCAAAATTATCAACTTTAAGGATAAACAAGAGGTTAAAAAAGTTAAAGAGTGGTATAATTCCACACCAACCCTTGCCTACCCTTGATATTTCATATCAAACTACATTCCTCCGCCGAGAAAATAACCTGAGTTTTTTTTACTGCATTTCAATAATCTTTGAGAAATTCCTAAAAGGGTTTATTGATAGTTTAAACCTAGTCAATTGGAAGTTAGATTACCCCAGCCCGCACAGATGTTTACTACGTAATTCTTATCAATGCGTCCTTCCGCCAAAGGAATTAACCTGACATTTTTACTGTGTTTTAATTTACTTTCACAACTTTTTGAAGCATTGATAAGAATTACGTAGTAAACATCTGTGCGGGCTGGGGTAATCTAACTTCCAATTGACTAGGTTTAAACTAGCAATAAACCCTTTTTAAAATTTCTAAAATTTATTGAAATGCAGTAAAAAATAGGTTATTTCTCGGCGGAGGAATGTAGTTTGATATGAAATATCAAGTTAGGCAAGGGTTAATATGAAATTATCCATCTTTAACTTTTTTTTAACCTCTTGTTTTATCCTTAAAGTTGATAATTTTGGGATTTTGTAATCTTTTTTTGTGTTTTTAGCTTTTTGTTTTTTTTTTAAAACCTAAAAGGTGCGAGCTGAGGCGGATTTTGTTTTTTTATCTTTTTGTTGAAATATAAATCATAGTATATTTTTACCGGTCTTTTTTTTAAAGTTGGCTGACTCTAAGAAACCCATTTTTATGTTGAAATATTTTTTCACACCAAAAAAATTTAACAAAAAACACGTGTATTTATATTAATATTATTTTAATTATTTATAATATATTTATTATTGATATTAAAACTTATATTTTTTAAGGTTTTGTTTTGAGTTAATTATTTTAAAGTCTTGCTAATAGTATAAAAGTCTGCAAACGAAAAAATTAAGTTATACGTACCCAGGAACGAGATTATATAAGGTTAAATTGGCAACCATTAAAAATATTTTATCGTTACGTTTTAGCAATTGTTGTAGCCTTTTTTTTCTGCGAAGCCGAAATTCATGGCACGCGTCTTACTTTGGCCTATTATAATTGAGAAAAAGTTTAAACCTCCGTGTGTTTTTTAAGTGTAACAGAAAATTTTTAAATTTTGCACTGGAATATGAAAAAGTAGCTGTCGTTTGATTTTTGAGACCAAATACTAACTTTATTATTGTAGAAGACCAGAAAAAATTACATATTAAAAAAAATCAAAATAGATGCCGAAATTAAGTCGATTACCTTTAAGTTGAAATTTTTAATTGTGAACAAAATTTTTTTAGTCCGAACTTAATTTTGTAGTTTTCCACGGTGTTCGATAACTGGGTCCCCCCATTTGCCCTCAGGCGTTTGTAGAGCGGGATGGAATTTCGGTGTTTGGACGAGAGAGCTGAAAAACTGCTTTTTAAAAGCACTTGCACTGCCATTTTACAATAATCGGTCTCTGACTTCAAACAATGAGTCAAAGCTTACATAAAAACGAGTGAGTGTGATGTTTCTTTTATGTATTATGTGGTGTTCTTTTTTTTTTATCTAAGGTCGTAGATTGGTATGCGTCTTCGAATACTTTGGGTTTTTGAAGCTCAGTATTTGACTCATTTTGCTCATACATAGGCCGCGTTTTATTAAAAAAGATTTAGGAAAAAATAAAATTCGTAATGCGCCCCAAGCCGATTAAAGCTAGCTTTGACTCTTTCTGCCATCCGACTAACAAAAGGTCTGTAATTGAGCTCGCTTTTTGTCAACTAATAAATCGTCATTGTTATTATGACATAAAAAGTCACATTCCACATAAAATCAACGCGACTTTGACACGCTCTGTCATAAGGGCAAGAAATAAAAAAATCGTCGTTATTATGACATAAAAAATCACAAGATGCCATAAAAATCCAATCACTCTGATTTATTCTGCTATAGTAATGAAAAAATATCGGGAGATCTCAGCTCCTGGCTGTGTTTATTTACCGGCATAGTGATTTAACGGGACTAATTTTTAAATACAAATATCTCTTCAGCGCATTAAGACTCAGTATCCCGCAGATTGGCATCGCTACTATTGTAAATTTTTTATCGTAAAAATATATTTTAACATTAAAAGTCGTATTTTTCGCTTTTTGATTTTTTACTTTGTTACCCACTGGACACCACTATAGTTCTTTTTAAATTTTAATCTATTGCATCGAAATTTTGCGTGATAAAACACTTATTGGTTATTTTAGAATTATGTTTTTATTTTTGTTGTGTTATTTCAACTTTTGCCATTTTTTGTTTAGCATTAGACTAATTTAGAAACAACTTATTTTGCAATTTTTTGTTTAGGCATTTAGACTAAGTTAGAAACAAACTTATTATTCCCGAATGCCTCCTTGTACATCATTATCTAGTAAAAAAATCGAAAAATTTTACTTTGTTGCAAAAATGTCATTTTTATTAATGCAGTTTGTATAGGCAATATGCCATTGTATTTTAAATGTCCATTGTATTTTGAATAAATTTTATTACGCGGCCTGAAGTCATTGAAAAATACAGCTAGAGTTTACATTGAATGTTTCGAATTTCGTTTTTTTTTATTTAAACGTAGCAAATTGCGTAAGTTCATTCAGAAAAGTAGTTTTTTCATGCTTTTTTAATGTATTTCTGTACAATAAATGACGTTTTCAGATCTAAACTGGTATATTCTTTTATTTTTATTTTTTTATTTTTAACATTTCAAGTATTTGAAAATGGATTTAAATTGAACTGCTGGTTAATCCAACAACATTCAGTGTTTAAGTAATGTGTCGTGGTGGCATGCTTAGTCTATTAAGTACTGATACTAAGCATTTCATGGTTTATTTTTTATAAAACATTCATGCTTTTAATTATTTTATCTATTATTTTCTAATTTATTATTGAATTTATAGATATAATTGAATAATAGGTTGTGGAAATCTATTATAAAAACCAAGGCCTTTTAAATAGATGGAACTTTAAGTTACAAGTAGATAACTGGGATCATTTAAACTATTATAGGCACCTTGCACTGGAACTCGGTTTATACATGAAGTATGCAATACACATAGGGAGTCACCATAATGGATAATTACCGTACTCCAACTTATCTTTCGTAGTATGCAGATCGTGGGCAAAAGCCCGCGAAATTTGAATAGGAGTGATTTCCATACCTCAAAAAGATAGTTAAAGAGTACGGTAATTTATATTTCATGTGTAAATTCATGTATAAATTCCATCCAGCAAGCCGGCAAAATAAAATAATTTTGTGGAATAATGTCATTTTTAACTTCATGTTTTCGCAATTAAAGCTTTATTATGATAAAAAATATCTGATCCACAAGTTAGCAAGCTAGTATTTTCTTTTTTAAAGGAGCAATGTATCTCAACAAATATTCATGTAAACTGTTACATAAATAAAATGACTGTTAAAGTTAAGAAATCAAAAGTTTTAGAAAAAACTTCCAAATGCTAAAAAGGGTTTTTTAGACAAATCACAATATAACTAAAGCATTTTAAACATTAAAAAATTATTGGAAATTTAAAAACAATACACGGCGGTATACTGCTCCTGTAAAAAGCTACTCTGCCCATGCGTCGAATAATGATAAACAGTAATAACCACAATAAATTTTCAACTTGAAGTGTAGGCACTAAGAACACCTACTGCGCTTCACTATAAATAAAAATTCTAAATTTCAAAGAAACCGAAAAATCTTTGAAATCAAATTACACCATTGAACCAAACCGGTTATTGCATTGAAACTACTATTAACAATTTTGTAGTGCAAAAAACATTTTTTGTCTTTTTTAAAACTATTATTTAAACATTAATAAAACAAATTCAAGCGAAAAAATGATAGAAATTAAAAAAAGAATGTTTAAAATTATTTAAATTATTATTCTACTAAAACCGATACACTGCATCAAACACAATATGTAAGAAGTGCCAATTTGCATAAAATAAAAATAATTACGCGGTATCAATGAGGGTTGGTTCGATGGTGATCTAATCACCGGTTATACATTGACATTTTTCATATAAACTGATCTACAGCTGCTATTTAATTGTAGTAATCTCATATCAGAACAACATAACCAGCATTTTAATAAGAGCTGTCTAACTTAGAATAACCTTTGTGAGTACAGAATGGGTAATATAGCTGTAGTTACAGAATTTACAAATAAATTTAAAATATCAAACCTCTGTGATCTTACAACTTGGTATTGAATACCTTGTATTGAATATTCTGGTGTTTTGAACAATTTACCCTTGATAATTTAAAGTAAAACTTTCCAAATGCAAGTTCCTCTGAAACCGTATAATGAACGTAAATTATTCCAAATACCACATTGTCCACTATACCGTAACTGCCGTAATGCCTGCACATTTTTAGTATGGAAATTATCTTTACGATTTGTATTATGTAATAAAAAATAATTTACATATTGTATTGATGTGTAGGTATTATGGCAGCTATCTCTCTCGTCCTGATTTTCCGTCTGGTTTACTTTTAGTTTATTACATAATTCTGTGCAAGCTTTCTTATTAATTAAATAAGAAATCTTCTTAAGATTTAATTTAATAAACAAAACAATATGAAAAAAACGGAATTAATTTTTCTCTTTTTTTCTATGTGATTAAAAAGTGTATAAATGATTGTAATTTACGCAAAAATTCTTTGCGTTTTTGTATTTTTTTTTAGTTTCATGAACATTTTTTTCGATTGTCCTGCAGAGTTTATGTTATTTTTTATACCCTTGATAATATTTTAAATTAAAATAAAAACAATTCCGATTTTGGAAAGACCCGCTACCATAAAAACAACAATATTAAATTAAATACAGCACAAATAAATCATATTTCACGTATTTTATACACAAAATGTTTGACTTAAAAATCAATATCGAGCAAACAAATATGGCTACCAGGAATAATCGGGTTGTAGAAATTTAGAGATCATCGGATACATAGTATCGGAGTCTGTGATCTATTCCAAAACGAAAACAACAGTCATGGAATCATCTTGTTTCATAATCAGAGAGCTTTGAGCCCGTGAATATTCGCACCGAGCGGTCACAGCAGTTCGTACAGTCTTCTGTCCACAAGTGGACATGTGTATGAACACATGGACATTCGGCTAAACCTGGACGAGAATCCCGCGGGGCGGGGAATCCGAGGCTTCAGGGTGGCCTTCCCCGTTGGGAAATTCATGGGTCCGGGAGTGCTTGGTCAGGTGGTCGCTGCGCATGAAGCGCTTCCCGCATTGCGTGCACACGAAGCGTTTGTCCCCCGTATGGGTGCGCAGATGTCGCTGCAATTCGTCCGAACGGGTGAACCGCTTCCCGCAAAACAGCCACTGGCACACGAACGGCTTTTCGCCTAAAAAAGATAATTTAAATCGTTTAACTGGCACACGAACGGCTTTTTGCCTAAAAATTTTTAAATCGGTTACTTTTACACCGAAAAAAAAACTTTCACCCAAGAAACAGGTATAATAAAACTACTGATGTGCAAATGATTTTTCACCAAATGTTTTAAAAGAGATGCCCATGTGTTCTGTTTTTGAGTTTTAGTTGAGATAGAAACTACGAAAAATGACAGTATCAGTTTTGGTTAAATTTCTATTGCTTTTTAAATGGTTTTTTTACGCATTGAATTTTGTTAAATTTCTATTGCTTTTTAAATGGTTTTTTTACGCATTGAATTTTGTAAATTACGTTTTCCAAAATATATGAGACATCTATCCTTTATACGGGAGAAAATTTATAAATTAGTAGTTTTTAGTGCTGTTTTCTGCCGCATGTAAACGCCACGCCCAAAAAGCGCTTGATATTGTTTGAAAACTTCTATTTAAAATGGTTTTTGCAAAAGTAAATAACAAAAAATATGAAAACAAACAACTAAACAAATTGAACTACACCCTTTTTTATTGCCTTTTGAAGGTGAATTTGAAATACAATTGCAGAAAAATGTAGCAGGAACATAGTTTTAAAAAATAGTATGCATTCAAACATGACTAAACATCATATTATTTCAGGGATGACATTTGGACTTATAAAAAAAGACAGAAAGCATTCAAAAATATTGCATATAAAAACGACTGCAACAAATATCTTTGTTTGCTTTTTTAAAATGAAAATAAGGACGACAGGCAGTGGTTTTTTGCATTTTAATGACAAAACCATGTCAAATTTTAAATAAATTTTCAATTAACTCACAATATTCATTTGGAACTGAAAATTGGACCCGTTTTTCTGCTTTAAAAATTTTACGAAAAAATTATTTTAATAAGAAAGTACCGGGAATTATACTTGTGTAACAACCAAACAACTACCTAGATCGTAATAACCTAAATTTAGCTTATTTTTTTAAACAAAATATTAGTTTTTAACTAATGTTCAACTTTAAATCAAGGTAGTTCAGTCTAATTGATTATGACATTTTAAAATACCTCAAAATTGCAATTTTATTTTTTTTCTCAATTTTCAAACTAAAAGTAGTGACAAATTAGCAATACGTAACTGAA